>APFE030697499.1:0-19417 GCA_000404065.3 Pinus taeda
TTTAGTAGCCACAAAGAGTTTAGGGTGTGAGACGGGGAGGCAGAGATTCAGATTTTCCAAGAGAAGGAGCAACGTGACACCCATCAAAGGTGACGTAGGAACTGCGTGGGATTGACACAGTTTTGCACAGAGGCTACACAGAGGCTCCAATTTAGCGTGACCAGACTTAGATTCTCCCAGTGACAGCGTGAGATCATTTCACCATTCATTTTGTCCAGTTTCTCTTTGTATCGGATTGCTAGTTGAACATCCAAGAATTGTACTCAGATGTCTCCTGCATAATAATAAAACCCTCAGATTTGCTGCACTGGCTTTCCTGCATTGGGTTTTTTCGGGGACATTTGTCCAAAAATAACGGTGTCAATTGTGTTGTATTTCCTTTCTTGCTCAGTCTCTTGTTTCCGCATAATAATTAATTAAGTGAAGGTTGTAGTGTATGTATTACGATATTTACCGTAGGAATCTGCAAGTAATTTGTTTAAAGGAATTTAAAAAATAGGAATAATATCATCAGTTGCTGCAGTAAGGATTCCAGTTGAGGAATTTTCATAGGGACATCCAACATTTTTATTACAATAAGTATTCCTTTCCCTTTGCAGACATAGTCTTGAATCAAACTTGATGAAACTGAAATCTGAGGACTGATGTTGAAGTGTTGGCACGGATACCAATTTCCTGCAATAAAAATAACAATTGATGTCTGATTTCATCTTTTCTACTCTTTTGGTCTCTTCTAAGTTCATATAGAACAAAGTGAGTATTAATTCAAGGGTTTTTTGGGCTGTTATAAGATTTCCCACTGTGGCCACCTTAAATGAAAACTTATTAAGCTCTTTAATAATAAAAATTCCTTTTTCATTTTAAACTTTACGTCCTCCTTGTTATCTTGAAGTTGGCCAAAACATGGTTCCTACCAAATTTAGGATCAATTTTGACCCAAAAAAAATGAGACGATATGATATGAATGCCCCTTTTCCTGTGTGTGTCAATACATCTGTAATCAGGATCCTATGCTATGTCATTACGTTTGTAATCAGGATACATTTACAGATTTTTTTGGGTATGCTGGGGTACGCAGAGGTACCCCGCAGTACTGTGGGGCATGGGGCATAACAAAGTATTTATATAGATAGGTTTCCAGAATATGGGTATGGGCACAGCTATGAAGAATCCTACCCCTGGGTATGTGTACCCAATTAAATTCTCTTGTTGGTACCATGTTGCTTATGTCCTCACTGAAGTGAACTCCATAAATAGGCATTAATATCAACATAATTTTTTTTTTGGGCTAGAAATTGCTTTCAGACAGATCTCAAGGGGCTGCACTGCATAGGATGAACTTCCTTTGACTTGAATGCCAGGTATGTTGAGTATGCATGCTGCCAGAGCCCACTGTGACATGCAGCTAGCTTCTCATGCCTTCTCAACATTCCTAGTGAAATGAAAATCATTTTTATTTGTCCCTTTGTTTCTTGGATCCTCTACTTCATGCCAAATGGATTTCAAGAATTTACCTCATCAGTGTTTGTTAGATTCTCTACTGATTAGCATAGTCTAAAGCAGATTTCACATGTTTGTGTTAAAAGTATTTCCTTTTTAAATTGAAGTTGTGAATAAGGATTCCTTATCTGTCAGTTATCTCTGTTTATATAGTTGTCAGAAAGACAGTATTCAAATCAAGAACTTTGTATTGCAATGGTTTTTTCCCAGTTGCAGGAAATTTCTTCTTAGATTTCCTCCATAGCTAAAGACATGCATCACTGCTCTTGCAGTGCCAACTAGTTTACCAATGCACCTTTTTTTAATTCGTGTATTTTGAAAGAGCATTGACTGATCCAATGATTTTTTATTCCTTTTACCTGTCATTGATAATTTGATAGTATTCTATAGAGAGTACAGGCCATCATTTAGATCATTCACATTTCTTGGGTTCTTTTTAAAAAGTCACATTCCTAATAAAAGTTCAGAGACTTTATCCATTCATATCAGCATTACTGAGGAGAGACCAATCACCATATTCAGTACTCGAAGTGAGGAGAGAGACCCATAGATCCATTTTAACATATTGTTTGATTGTGGTATTTGTAATGTGATAACTCTTGTTAATTCGTGTATTTGGTTGATCTGTTGAATTTTTATTCCCTTTACCTGTTGTTGATAATTTGATACTATAGAGAGTGCAGGCCATCATTTCGATCATTCACATTTCTTGGGTTCTTTCTGAAAAGACATATTCCTAATAAAAATCCAGAGACTTTATCCATTCGTATCAGCACTACTGATGAGAGACCAATCACCATACTCAGTACTTGAATTGAGGAGAGAAAGATCCATAGATCCATTTTAACCTGGAATCTGTTATGAAGTGAGAGGTACCACCGGCTCATAACAGGTTCAATTCTTCTATCCCATAATATAGGGGCTTAACATTGATGATATTCAATGTTATCATTTACATCATTGACTTTTGTAGGACTGTTTTTGAAAAGCCACATTCCTAATAAAAACTTCAGAGAGTTTATCCCTCACATATAAGTTAGATCTATCTTAACATGCGATCTGTTATGAGGTGAGAGATACTAAGGGCCCATAAGAGGTGCGATACATATATTCCATTTAACAATGATAGTATTCCACAGAGAGTGCAGTTTATCATTTAGATCACTGACATTCTTAGTTTTTTATTTCTTATCTGCAAATTCACTTTCTAATGAAAACTCTCACAGATTTTATCCAAGTGGGGAGAGACCAATTACCATAGTCGTACTCAAAGTGAGGAGAGAGATCTCCAACTTGTTGACAAAGGTGGGAATAATTCTGAACCAATATTATCTTCAAAATTAGATCTTAAATTTAATTCTCCTCCCTTGACATGATCTAAGCACGTTCATATCAATGAAATCAACTTCAAGATGAGATCTAAAAACTGCTGCCTTTCCTACTGACAGTTTTTGTAGTCCATGCGGATTGTTGCATCGGCACTTCTGGTAATTTTTACCATGTAATTGTTATTCCTGGACTGAATTGATTGTTGAACAATGCTTTTTTTTGTGCTATTTTTTTTTTTTTTTTGAAGTTTTATGTTGGCACAGAAACAGTGGAAAATTACATAACCTTAAGCTTGAAATTATTCATGTTCTTGGATTCGATGTTGACTATGATTCTCATCTATATATTTGGTACAGATCTACGGGTCTTCTTGTGTGTGTGGACAGTGGGAATCATAAAGGCCATCAATCATGAAGGGGACCATAATGTCAGAGGTCTCCTGGCATAGATGGCATTCAAATGAAACCTGATAATTTGTTGAACCATTATCAACCAATGTAGGTAATCTGTACTAAAGGTCAATAAGGGGGTTTTCAAGTTTGATCTCTGAGTTTGGAGATTGATATTTGACAGAGGATTGGAGGCCTTTTGCCCTGTTGAATCTGTCATGCAAAATTCTAGAAAAAGCTCTTGCATAATGCATTAATACCAGTGAAGCAAGATATTAGCCCAAAAATTTAGCCTAAAATATGGGAAGTGAGGGAAAGAAGATTTGATAATATGTTAGTATGAGGCCCACTGATTTTGAATGAGACATAATTCTTTAGCATGTATTCTTGTATGTTTGTTTCCAGAGGAACACAGGTGAAAACCAATTAAGGTGTTTTTTGAATGAAGATAATTTACCAGGCAAGTGTCAGTCAAGCCTTTTGAATAACAAGTCATTGGGTTTCTTCTCAGAGAAAAAGTGAAAGGATAGACCACTACCTCAAACTTTTATGAGAAGGATGGATCATGCAGGGAATAGTGGCAGGAGCAACCTCCATCAGTTTCTGCCATGTTGGCGTCCAATTTTTAATGTTTATGGGTGGGGGGCAGATGCAAGGGAAGGGTTTCTAGTTGATGATGATGCTGGCTTATTTGGTAGCAGTAAAGTTATGGCTGGCATAAAAACTTAAGTTAAGATTGCCCACTTTGAAGTTACTACTGGGTTCACATTTGTATAACAAAGAAGTTCACCTAAACTGTTGGGACATTCTTTCATCAGAGGCTGTGGCAGCTTTCTGTATTCTTTCCATTCATACTAATTTGAATCCTGCTCAACTTCCAAATTTGCATGCTGAAGGCTTTTAATATTTACTATCAATTAGCTCCTCGTTACATTCCATTAAGATTGAACTTAGTATTCTCCAGCAAGAATGGCATTTTGGAAGGTTTATTATGATTTTATCTTTGTTGTCATCACATAATGCCTTATGTTTTTGACAGTTATAAATATCTGGAATCCACTAAATGGTACAGTTATCTGTATTTATTTCCTTTTAACTCATCTTTAGATCTACTGTCTTGGACATTATAAATCGTTGATATTGCTTGCCTACTAGAGTAGCATTTCTGATTACGCATTTAATCCTATAGAAATCCTCTGGTGGTCTGAATGTCTGTCTCACATTTAGAATTCTGGTTATTTTCAACCCAAATTGCTGAAATACCATAATAAGTGGCTTTGTCAGCACCTTAAAGACACACATTGCTGAAATACCATAATAAGTGGCTTTGTTGGCACCTTAAAGACACGCATGGAGACTCTTCTTGTTGAGAAGAGTTGTCTTTGTAATGACTAGACATGTTTCAAAAGAACAAATATATTAAGTGTCTGGCTTTAAGTGTCTTGTTCTTCAACTTCTGTAGGTTCTTATTTGGTTTAATTCTTCCCCATCAAAAGTTTATCTCATAAAACTTTCTTATTTGTTTTCATCAAGCTATAAAAACAAGTTGGCATCTGTTTCTTTCTACCAGAAACCTGAAGTTTAAATTTTTTGCTATATCCATGATTGAGGCCTCTAACTATTGAGCACTTTTTGCAGGTGGTCAGTAAAGAAGATTCTGCAAAGGAATTTACCTTCAATACCTGTACCTTCTAGTTTTTTGGGTGCCATACAAACCTGGAATTAAAAGCAATAGGGCTGAGGCCATCCTCTTTCTCTACATAAAGCCTGCTGCCCTTAACTGGATGAACTGTTATGTCAAAAGGAAGTATCATTCCAATTGGTAGTCTTACTGACCAAGTTAAACAACGCTGTAAAGACAATAGGATACAGAGTCATTAAACAGCACTGTAAAAACTGGGTCTCATATCTGTTCCTTTCTAATAGAAATCTGGAAAGACTAACTTTTTGCTATATCGATAACTTAGGCCTCTAACCAGCAAGAAATCTTGCACTTCCTTAGCAAAGAAGGTTCTCTGAATGATAATGCCACCATTATCTAATGGATATCTTTGTTTGCAAACCTTCCTAGTATCTTTGGGTTCCATTACGTGGTTTGATAGCTGTAATCATAAGTGATAGAACTGAAGCATCATCTAGGTATGAACTTGATTTGCATATCAAATTTGTCAGACAGATGCAGCTTTTTGGAATGAAACTCAGAACTTGTCATCACGAAAGGAATAAGATTAGCTGGACTTCATGGAGAGAGAGGTATGCCCAGGACTATAATTGTACTGTGATTTGCTAAAGAAGATGAAATGAGATTATGGTATATCAGAGTAGGAGCATGACGGAAGGAAAAGATATAGCTGTCAAAGGTGTGCTCATTGTTCTCCAAACTGTGAACTTTTCATGCTATATCTTTTCCTTCTTGCAATTTTCCCAATGATGACCAATCCAAAGAGCACTTGCCGAATCTTCTGCCTAAACATGTATTGGTCACTTGGTTTTTGATGTCCTTCAACCACTTATTTTATTGTGATAAAGAATGACATTCTTACATTGCTTTCTCTGGCCCAAATTGATATCAAATCTACACAATTGAGCCTGACAGATAATCAAGGGAAACTGCTCTCTGGATCTTTCCAGAGAGCAGGAGCATGGCATAAATAACAGATATAACAGTAAAAGTGCCAGAAGGAAAAGATATAGCAGTCAAAGTGCACTCATTGTTCCCCAAACACTGAGCTTTTACTGCTATATATTTTCCTTCTTGCAATTTTACCAATGATCACCAATGCAAAGAACACTCGCCCAATCTTATGATTAAACATGCATTTGTCACTTGGTTTCTAATGTCCTCCAACCACTCATTTTATTGTGATCAATGATGGCATTGTTACGTTTCTCTTTCTACTGCTCAAGTTGAAATGCAAAATTTACACAATCGAGCTTGACAGATAGTGAAGCAAATCTCCTCTGTTTCATTCCAGTGTGACTGGAGTGGGGCAGGTTGGAGCTGTTGTCACCCCACTCCATGTCTTCCCCGTTCTAATTTGTTCACGGGGCATCTGAGTTGACCCAAAGATATGGAGTGGGGTGACATATCTCCAACTTCCCCATGTAAGGAGAACAGTACTGGACAGGCGGTATGGGTTGTGTAGTTTGCAGAGGAGCTGAGGACAGCACTGCCATAATCAAAATCAGGAGATCTTCAAATGGGTTCTGGTAAGCATCGATATCTCAAGCTTTTTAATATGCCATTAAATACTCATATCTGGCATTTAATTATTTCTAACATTCAAATGAAGAAGAGAAAAGCATATAGAAAAATAAACAGAGAAAAACACATACATTGTACGTTTTGATAAAAGCAACGTGAAATTTTTTAAGTTACAAAGAAACAATTTTCCTACCCACATTTCCATGTTTCCATAAATGCATTGAAAAATATATCCGTATGTTTTATATGTTACAACAATGAAGGATTTTCTAAGGTCCTTGTTTCTATATAAACCTGGAAAAACATGGTAATATGTTTCTCTATGTTCCATATGAACAAAGAAACGTATAGTCATGTTTCGCGAACAAAATACTCCTATGGAGGAATCGTGCTTGTCCAGAAAAGCAGGGTCGTTTTTTTTGTATGTTCCATAAAAACAAAGAAATGCATATTTATATTATGTGAACAAAATATTCTTAAGGATGGACTCATGATTTCATATAATGCAAGAGAAGTATAGTATATCATATGTTTTTTTTTTTAAATGGTAATCTATTTTTAAACATTATTTCAATGTAGAGAAGTTCTATTTTGCCCATTGTTCTTCTCTAGTTCCTTCATACAAAATTAAATTGCAACTTTTTCTTTTTATACTTGGTTCTTATTTTTTTATGTTTAAATTATTAAAACTACTTATTTTGAGATCAGTTTATTTTGATATAATAATAAGAAGAATCGATCGAAGGGTTTTCCCATCTTGGGGTTTTTCCTTGACATTCACCAAATTTGGTGTCCTCTTGTCTTGGCTTGTCTTCTACATTTTGTTATTCATGTTCTATCTACACTTCTTGTCAATGTGATTTATGGTTAATGTGATTGCTATTAGAAAACTAAATTGGAAATTGTTATTGGGTTGCTAAAGGAACATTGAAGTAATTGTGCAAAGCATAGAACATACCATTGTTAGCTAAAATTAACACGGTATTAGAGCACAAGTGAAGACAAAGATCAAGCAAGAGAGAGAAAAACAATCATTAAGAGAGATTTGTTGGACAAGAACAAGTCTTAATGGCTTCTACATCATAGTTCAAGATTGAGGATAAGCTCAACGACAAATCTGACTATCATGCATGGAACATGACTTTGGAGGAGCATGGAGTATTGGACTATGTGTAGGGAAAAGTGGTGGAGCCTCCGTCTAATGCACCAACTGTTGCTACATTCAAAAGCATTTTGTTGCCTATATTTCTGATTTGTGAACTTCTAGGGAGATATATGATACGCTAGTTGGGATGTTCAAAGTGAACAGTGCAAATTGAATCCTCTCTCTCAAAAGCAAGTTGAGGGACACATCAAGATGGAGAAAGGGGAGTTTATCTAATCCTACTTCACGAGAATATGTCAAATCAAGAATGACCTATTATGTATTGGAGAAGTTACTGCTGACATAGAGCTCACTCTCATTGCACTTGGGGGTCTTTCAAGAACATGGGATGTGTTTAACACCACTATTCTCAACAATGACATGATTCCTAGTTTCGATGAATTATTGGCTAAATGCCTTAAGAGGAGACGAGGATGATGGAGAGAGACAAGCCTTCAAATGGAAATGAACCTATTGCTTTCTCTGCTCATTTAAAGAAGAAAAATAATGATGGTCCAAGGAGACAGGGTCAAGGGTTCAAACAAGGATTCAAAGAAGGAAGAAAAAGGAAAAGGAAGGTGCTTCAATTGCAACAGGTTCAACCACTATGCTAGAGAGTGTCCTCTCAAGAAGAATTCTCTAAGGGATGATGACAATAACAACAACAATAACAACAAGGCAATGGAAATCAAAGGAATAACAGGTTCAAAAATAAAGGAAAAAGGAATGCTCCCATTGCCTGATATGGAAATGGTCGAAGTCCCAAAAGATCGAGAAACTCCAGGTATGAGGAAAGTAATGTTGTAGAAAAAAAAAAGAAATTTTATCTTATTTCCGCTCTCTCTACTACCTCTCTTTCAAGAGCATGGGATGTGTTTAACACCACTATTCTCAACTATGACATGATTCCTAGTTTCGATGAATTATTGGCTAGATGCCTTAAGAGGAGACGAGGATGATGGAGAGAGACAAGCCTTCAAATGGAAATGAACCTATTGCTTTCTCTGCTCATTTAAAGAAGAAAAATAATGATGGTCCAAGGAGACAGGGTTAAGAGTTCAAACAGGGATTCAAAGAAGGAAGAAAAGGAAGAAAAGGAAGGTGCTTCAATTGCAAAAGGTTCGACCACTATGCTAGAGAGTGTCCTCACAAGAAGAATTCTCTAAGGGATGATGACAACAACAAAAACAACAACAACAAGGCAATGGAAATCAAAGGAATAACAGGTTCAAAAATAAAGGAAAAAGGAATGCTCCCATTGCTTGATATGGAAATGGTCGAACTCTCAAAAGATCGAGAAACTCCAGGTATGAGGAAAGTAATGTTGTAGAAAAACAAAAGAAATTTTATCTTATTTCCGCTCTATCTACTACCTCTCCTTTAGATACTTTGGATCATTGGTTGATTGGTAGTGGAGCCTCAAGGCACTTCACTGGGTACAAAGAGGCCCTCTCAAATTTGATTGAAAAGAAGATTAATTTGGAGATCATACTTGGAGATAATGCCACCTACCCCTGAAATGGATAGCTACTGACACTTTTCACTTGAATCAAGGTCAAACCATTCATCTACAAGAAGTATTGTATGTACCTGATTTAAAGAAGAACTTGGTGTCTATTTCTATGATGGAATATAAAAGCTTCAAGGTAGCATTCATTGATGGAAAGGTACGTATTTGACAAAGAAACCCTAAAGATGCATTCACACTTAGATGTAGGGTTGATGGTCTCTATCAAGTTGGAGGAATTCCTTTGGGAACCTTGACGTGTGATGATTCACTTCAATCTGAGCTATGGTATCAAAGGTTCACCCACTTACATTACAACGCCTTACTTGGGGTAAGCAAGATGGTCACAGGTATGCCTGATTTCAACATGAATCATGGAGGAGTTTGTTAGGGTTGTCCAGTTGGGAAACTTACAAGGGGGCCATTCCCTTCAAGTGAAAACCAAACTACTGATATTCTTCAATTGGTCCATTCTGACTTATCTGGTATGTTGCCCGTAACATTATTGGGAGGATACTTATACTATGCATTTTTGCGGATGACTTCTCTCACAAAACATGGATCTTTTTCTTGAAGAAGGATGAAGTGTTCAAATGCTTATGTTCTTTCAAATCCTTGATGGAGAATCAAACAGGGAAGAAGAACAAAATATTGAGGACCGACAATGGAATCGAATATGAATCAAATGAATTCAATGACTATTGCAGATAGGCTGACATTAAGAGGAAGACAACTGTTCCATACACTCCTGAGCAAAATGGAGTTGTTGAAAGGAAGAATTGAACAATTATGGAAGCCACATGTGTCATGCTCCATGATCAAGGTCCACTGAATTTCTTATGGGGAGGAGCTGCCAACACTGTCGTTTATGTTCAAAATAGGAGCACACATCAAGCACTAGATTTCAAGACACTCAAAGAAGTTTTCACTGGTAAGAAACCTAATATTTCTCATTTTAGAATATTTGTTTGTCCCCTATATTTTCATGTTCCTAAAGAGAAAAGAAACAAGTTGGAAGCATTTGGGAAAAAAGGTATATTTGTGGGCTACAGTGAAAATTCAAAGGCATATAGAATTTATGTGCTTGGTCAAAGAGACGTGGAAGTAAGCCATGATGTTAGCTTCGATGAAGACACTACCCTTGGGAAAGCCAAAGATCTCCCCATTCCAAGGAAGGATAATGATGATGTTGTAGAAAAACAGGATGAATCTTCGACAGATGAGCCTATGCCCAATATTGAAGACCTGATGGATCCCATTGATCCACCTCCTAGTGATCCCTCTACCTCAAGGAAAAGACGTTTGTGGCTCAAAGATACTCTCGAAGATGTTGAAATACAGATTGCTCCAAGAGGGACATTTCGTGAAAGTAAGAAGTCGAACATATATCAAGGGTACTTAGCTGCTATGAGTGCTATTGTTCAAACTGAGCCATGAGAGTATGAATCTTTCATGAAAAATGATGTCTGGGATGTGGTGCCTAAACCGAAGGACAAGCCCGTAGTCACCTCAAAATGGCTAGACAAAATCAACTATGGAGCAAATTGGAGTGTTGATAAATTCAAGGTCAAGTTCATTGCTTGAGGCTTCTCTCAAAAGGAAGGAGTGGAATATGACGAGATATTTGCACCAGTTGCCCGATATGCCAGTATCTAGTCTATTATTGCTCTTGTTGTCAATCAAGGATGGAGCTTACATCAAATGGACATTAAGACTACTTTTTTGCATGGCTCGCTTAAGGAGGAAGTCTACTTGGAGCAACCTTAGGGGTTCGAAATGCAAGATCAAAGGACACACACATGCAGGTTGAAGAAAGCCCTCTATGGGTTGAAACAAGCCCCTAGGGCTTGGTATGAGAGGATTGATAGCTCTCCTATGAAGTTGGGATTTACGATGAGTGATGTTGATCCTACACTATACTTCAAGGTTGAAAAGGACAAGCCTTTCAATTTGGTCCTTTATGTAGATGATCTCTTTCTGACAGGTGTAAACCCTCTCATTTATCAATGCAAGAGGGAGTTGGCTTCTGAGTTCGAGATGAAGAACCTAGAACTGATGCACTACTTCCTAGGTTTGGACGTCTGGAAAAATCCAGGTGAGATTTTCCTTTCTCAAGGAAAATACATTGTGAAGCTGCTCGAGAGATGTGGGATGGTGGATTGCAAGTTTGTTTCTACTCCAATGGAACTCAACTTTAAGAAGCTATGTGGAAGTGTTGTTGGGCCTGAATTGGCAAACCCTTCTGAATATAAACAACTTGTGGGGGCCCTGATGTTTTTGGTAAACTCCTGTTCAGACATATGCTTCGCTGTGAATACGTTGTCAATTTATGGTCGAGCCTCATCACATCCACTAGATTGTTGTTAAGAATCTCTTGAGATATATATGTGGCACAATCATCTATGGACTGAGATATATTACTGGGAATTTAAGGCTACATGGATATTTTGATGTTGACTCGGCTAGAAATGTGGTATATAGAAAGAGCACGTCAGGATCCTGCTTCTGATTAGGATCTGCTTCAATTTCTTGGATGATTAGGAAGGAGAAATCAATTACTTTAAGCATCGTTGAGGCCAAATACATTGCAACTAGTATGTCTTGTTGTGAAGCTGTTTGGTTGAGGAAGCTCTTTAGTGAGCTACTATTCGAGCATGTTGGAAACACTAACAGGGGGGGCGAATCAATATTTCTTTTTTTTCGACTAATGTTTTACCAATTAAAACATTTATATTCAGAACATAAGATGAACAACAAGAATAAATGCTTTTATTAATATAATCTTTGCAGTAAAATAGAAACAATATAAAGTGGTTGCAATCAGTTGCCAAGCACCAACTTGGACTTTTGTGAGGCTCCAACCTCTAGAGGTCCAACTCTATTTCGCCAAGGCACCAATCTTGGACTTAGGAGCACTAACTCCCAAGGACTTCAATCCTTCCAGTTCCTAGGACACTGGTCCCAAGGACACCTATCCTTCCTACTTCCGAGGCACCAATCCCAAGGACTCCAATCCTTCTTACTTCTGAGGCATCAGCCCCAAGGACTCCAATCCTTCTTACTTCTGAGGCACCAACCCCAAGGGTTCCAACCCAATCTTGTCAAGGCATGTTTGATAGTAATGTTCTGCTCTCAGAACTCTTCTCTACCGCGTTTTGTTTGTTTATAGCTTCACTGTAGTCTTCATGCTACAGCATCAATGCCAACCAATCTTCTTATGAAGAAGTCTTTACATGTCTTCATATTGTCCACACAGAGTCTCCAATAGTCTTCATGACCTCTGATAATGTCTCCACACAGCTTTAGTGAGTCTACTATTAGCTGCACTAAGCTCTGCATAAGAACTAACTTTCTGTTCAAGCATATGTTCTTACTGTCATAGTGAATGCTTCAGCATGACTGCTTCTATGTTGACTACTTCTCCCCTTCGACTGTCTACTGTCTTGTTGGTCCTTCGGCCCTGTTTCTGTTTTGCTGGACCCTCTAGCTGCATTTGTTTCCTCCTGCTTATTTCAACAACATTCAACACTGCTTGTTCTCTGTTTTTGTATCTTCCTGATGCCTCTGATCGTCGGTTTCCTCTTTCCGCTAGCTCTTTGGCTTCCTCCTCGGTCACTGTAGTTTCCTCTGCCTCACTTGATCCTTCGACTTCCCTCCTTGGGCGCTGTAGTTTCCTCGGCCTATTCAGATTAGTCACTGATTCACGGACACGTTAATATAGAAGAGCAACCTGTATTACAAAGGAAATGATGCTTATTAACCGATATTAGAGAGAGCCCCTTTTTCTCCTTTAATAATGTTCATACTTGACCAAGTTTAATTGGCATGAAATTTAGAATTAAATTCAGGTTATTCCTTGTCCATCCGTTGCCTAAGTTTAATTTGCATGAAATTTAATATACATGTACACATGTTCAACATTTCCATGTGTAGTTTCTATGTAATTAGTCTGTATTTTTGTTTTATTGTAAGTTGAAGCACAACCATCATTTGAATTTGATTTGTTTTCAAAATATATAATAAATTTAAAAATTATTATTTGAATTTAAATATTTATTTAAAAATATATATAATAAATTGAAATTTAAATGAGAAATATCATTTAAGAATTCCGTGTTAGGGTCCGTCAATGTTTTCACTATCTTAATTAAATCATAGTAATATTTGCGGCAAATCAACCGTTCTTGGAGTCAAGGGTGAAGTTAGTTTGATTCGCAGCGAATATTGTAATGATTAATTAACCATATAGAAAACATTGCAGACCATAACATCATCAATTTGTGAGATGATATTTCAATTTAAAATAAAGTTTAGTATATATATTTTAAATAAAGATTCAAATGTAAGTGATAATTTTCAAATTTATTATATATTTTTTAAATAAAGATTCAAATTCAAATAATGATTTCTGGGCTCATTTAAGCTCTTAGTAGTGTAATTTGTCACTCTAAAAATAATCTTTTCTAAATAGTTTCTTTATTAATATTATTTATTTTATTTTATTTTTTAATCATTTTAAAATTTATATAATTAAATTTTTATTAAATTCTACACTATATTTTACCAATAATACAAAAATAATATAATATATAATGAAAAATTGTTTAAAATTGATTTTAAATGTGTGTTTTATTAAATGACTACAATATGTATATATAAATTTTTATAGATCTAGATGGGGTTAGAGTAAGCTTGGCTAAGCCAAGCTAAGCGAAAGCTAGAGTGAGTTAGAGTAGGCTAGAGTATCCTAGGTTAGGCTAGGCTAAGCTAGGATAGAGTAGGCTAGGTCTAGGCTTGGTGAGGCTAGGCTAGGATAGGGCATGGTAGGTTATGCTAGATTAGAATATGGTAGTCTAGTGTTATGCTAGGAATATATTATGCTATGTAGCGTAGGCTAGGCCACGCTAGAATAGGCAAGGCTATAGCAGGTTAAGCTAGGCTAGAGTAGGGTAGGGTAGGGTAGGCTAGGAAAGTGTATGCTAGGCTAGGCTAGGCTAGGAAAGAGTAGGATAAGCTAGGATAGGAAAGAGTAGGTTGGGTTAGGCTATGAAAGAGTGGAGTAGGCTAGAGTAGGAAAGGCTATAGTAGGCTAGGCTAGACTAGGCAAGGCTAGAGTAGGTGAGGCTAGGGTAGAGTAGGCTAGGCTATACTAGAGTGGTTAGAGTAGCTTAGGCTAGGCAAGGTTAGAATGGGCTATAATAAGCTAGGCTAGGGAAGAGTAGGTTAGGTTAGGCTATTCTAGGCTAGAGTAGAGTACAATAGAGTAGGCTAGGCTAGGTTAGGGTAGGCTAGAGTAGGCTAGGGTAGACTAAGCTAGGCTAGAGTACAATAGGGTAGGGTAGGGTAGGCTAGAGTAGGCTAAGTTAGAGTAGGCTAGGCTAGAGTGGGTCGGGCTTGGGTAGAGTAGGCTAGAGTAAGCTAGGGTAGGGTAGGCTAGAGTAGGCTAGGCTAGGCAAGAGTAGGCTACTCTAGGAAAGAGTAGGCTAGGTTAGGCAAGAGTAGGCTAGGGTAGAGTAGAGTAGGCTAGGGTAGGCTAGACTAAGCTAGGCTAGGCTAGAGTACGATAGGGTAGGCAAGGGTAGGTTAGAGTAGGCTAAGTGAGATTTGGCTAAGCTAGAGTAGGCTAGGCTAGGATAGATTAGGCTAAGGTAAGGTAGGCTAGGTTAGGCTAGGAGAGAGTATGCTAGGAAAGAGTAGGTTAGGTTAGAGTAGGCTATGGTATGCTAAGGTAGGCTAGCCCAGGGTAAGCTGAAGTATGCTAGACTAGAGTAGGTTAGGCCAGAGTAGGCTAGGCTAGGCTAGGGTAGAGTAGGATAGGATAGGGTAGGCTAGGGTAGGCTAGTAGGCTAGGCTAGGCAAACCTAGAGTAGGCTAGACAAGAGTAGGTTAGGTTAGGCTAGGGTAGAGTAAGTTAGGCTAGGCTAGGCTAGGGCAGAGTGAGTCAGGCTAGGCGCAGCTAAAGTAGGCTAGAGTAGGGTAGGCTAGTAGGCTAGGCTAGGAAAACCTAGAGTAGGCTAGACAAGAGTAGGTTAGGCTAGAGTAGGCTAGGATAGAGTAAATTAGATTAGGCCAGGCTAAGCTAAAGTAGGCTAGTCTAGGCTAGGCTAAAGTTCGCTAGTCTAGGCTAGTCTAGGCTAAACTAAAGTAGGCCAGGCTAGGCTAGGCTAGCGTATAGTAGGTTACGTTAGGCTAGGCTACAATACACTAGGGTAAGTTATGCTAGATTAGGATAAGCTAGGCTATGCTAGAGTAGGTTTGGCTAGGCTAGGCTAGACTACATTAGGGTAGGTTATGCTAGGGTAGGATAAGCTAGGCTAGACTACATTAGGGTAGGTTATGCTAGGGTAGGATAAGCTAGGCTGTGCTAGAGTAGGCTTGGCTAGGCTAGTCTAGACTATGTTAGGTAGGCTATGCTAGGTGAGGCCAAGCTAAACTAGGTTAGGCTAGGGTAAGCTAGGGTAGGCTAGAGTTAGCTAACTTATGGTTGGGTAGGGTAGGGTAGGGTAGGGTAGGATAGCGTAGGCTAGGGAAGGCTATGTCAAGGTAGCCTAGAGTAGGCTAGGCTAGGTTTAAGTAGACGAGGCTAGGGTAGGATAGGGTAGGGTAAACTAGAGTAGGTTTGCATAAGCTAGATTAGGCTACGCTAGGTTGGTAGGTTAGAGTAGGCTAGGCTAGAGTGGGTCGGGCCTAGGTAGGTTAGGCTAGAGTAGGCTAGGCTAGGCAAGAGTAGGCTAGGCTAGGAAAGAGTAGGCTAGGCTAGGCAAGAGTACGTTGGGCTAGGCCAGAGTAGGGTAGGTTAGGCTAGGTTGGATTAAGCTAGGGTAGGCTAGAGTATGATAGGGTAGGCTCGAGTAGGCTAAGCTAGCGTAGTCTAGGCTAGAATAGACTATGATAGATAAGGCTAAGGTAGGGTAGGCTAGGTCAGGCTAGAGTAGGTTAGGCTAGGATAGAGTATGTTAGGAAAGAGTAGGTTAGGTTAGAGTAGGCTAAGGTAGGCTAGCCTAGGGTGAGATGAAGTATGCTAAACTAGAGTAGGTTAGGTCAGAGTAGGCTAGGCTAGGCTAGAGTAGGCTAGGATAGGGTAGGCTAGTAGGCTAGGCTAGGTGAACCAAGAGTAGGCTAGACAAGAGTAGGTTAGGCTAGAGTAGGCTAGGGTAGAGTAAGTTAGTTTAGGCTATGCTAGGCTAAGCTAAAGTAGCCTAGAGTAGGCTAGGATAGGGTAGGCTAGGTAGGCTATTAGGCTAGGCTAGGAGAACCTAGAGTAGGCTAGACAAGAGTAGGTTATGCTAGAGTAGGTTAGGGTAGAGTTAGGCTAGGCTAGGCTAAGTTAAAGTAGGCTAGTCTAGGGTAGGCTAAAGTTCTCTAGGCTAGGGTAGAGTACGTTATGTTAGGTTAGGCTACAGTACGTTAGGGTAGGTTATGCTAGAGTAGGATAAGCTAGGTTATGCTAGAGTAGGTTTGGCTAGGCTAGGCTAGACTACGTTAGGGTAAGTTATGCTAGAGTGGGATAAGCTAGGCTATGCTAGAGTAGGCTTGGATAGGCTATGCTAGACTATGTTAGGTAGGTTATGCTAAGTGAGGCCAAGCTAAACTAGGTATGGCTAGGCTAGGCTAGAGTAGGCTAAGCTAGGGTAGGCTAGGGTAGGCTAGGCTGGACAACCTAGAGTAGGCTAAGCTAGGGTAGGCTAGGCTGGACAACCTAGAGTAGGCTAAGCTAGGGTAGGCTAGGGTAGGCTAGGCTGGACTATGTTAGGTAGGCTATGCTAGGTGAGGCTAAGCTAAACTAGGTTAGGCTAGGGTAGGCCAGAGTTGGCTAACCTATGGTTGGGTAGGTTAGGCTAGGCTAGAGTAGGCTATGGAAGGTTATGTCAGGGTAGCATAGGGTAGGATAGATTAGGTTAAGGTAGGTTAGGGTAGCCTGTAGTAGGGTAAACTAGAGTAGGCTAGTATAAGATAGGTTAGGTTAGGCTAGGTTGGTAGGTTAGAGTAGGCTACGGTAGCCTAGAGTAGGGTAGTCTAGGGTAGCCTAGAGTAGGCTATGTTAGAGTAGGCTTGGCTAGGCTAGGCTAGAGTATGTTAATTAGGCTATGCTAGGTGATGCCAATGTAAACTAGGTTAGGCTAGGCTACGTTAGGCTAGAGTTGGCTAACCTATGGTTGGGTAGGGTAGGGTAGGGTAGGCTAGAGTAGGCTAAGGAATGCTATGTCAGGGTAGCCTAGAGTAGGCTACGTTAGGTTTAAGTAGACTAGGTTAGGGTAGGGTAGGGTAGCCTATAGTAGGGAAAACTTGAGTAGGCTAGTATAAGCTAGGTTAGGCTAGGCTAGGTTCGTAGGTTAGAGTAGGCTAGGCCAGGCCAGGTTAGGGCAGGCTAGGGTAGCCTAGAGTAGGTTAGGCTAAGCTAGGTTGGTAGGCTAGAATAGGCAAGGCTAGGCTTAAGTAGACTAGGTTAGGCTAGGCTAGAGTATCCTAGAGTAGGCTAGTATAAGCTAGGCTGGGCTAGGCTAGCCTAAGCTATAGTAGGCCAGTCTAGGCTAGGCTAAAGTTCACTAGGCTAGGGTAGAGTAGGTTATGTTAGGCTAGGCTACAATATGCTAGGGTAGGTTTTGCTAGAGTAGGATAAGATAAGCTATGCTAGAGTAGGTTTTGCTAGGCTAGGCTAGACTACATTAGGGTAGGTTATGCTAGAGTAGGATAAGCTAGGTTGTGCTATAGTAGGATTGGCTACGCTAGGCTAGACTATGTTAGATAGGCTATGCTAGATGACGCCAAGCTAAACTAGGCTAGGCTAGGTTAGAATAGGCTAAGCTAGGGTAGGCTAGGGTAGGCAAGAGTTGGCTAACCTATGGTAGGGTAGGGTAGGGTAGGCTAGAGTTGGCTAACCTATGGTAGTGTAGGGTACGCTAGGCTAGGGTAGGCTAAGGAAGTCTATGTCAGGGTAGCCTAGAGTAGGCTAGGCTAGGTTTAAGTAGACTAGGTTAGGGTAGGCTAGGGTAGCCTAGAGTAGAGTAGGCTAGGCTAAGCGGTTGGTAGGATAGAGTAGTGAAGGCTAGGCTTAAGTAGACTAAGTTAGCGTAGGCTAGGGTAGCCTAGAGTAGGGTAGACTAGAGTAGGCTAGTATAAGCTAGGCTAGGCTAGGTTAGGTTAGGCTAGGATAGGGTAGGCTAGAGTAGTGTAGGCTAAAGTAGGCTAGTATAAGCTAGGCGAGAGTAGGCTATGCTAGAGTAAGCTAGGCTAGGTTGGGATAAAGTGGGGTATGTTGGGTTAGAGTAGGCTAGGCTAGGTTAGGCTATGCCAGATTACGCTAAGATAGGCTAGCTATGCCAAATTACGATAGGCTAATCTAGGCTAGGTTAGATTAGAGTAGGCTAGGCTAGGCTAGGTTAGGTTAGGCTCTCGTAAGCTAGACTAGCGTAGAGTAGGTTGGGCTAGGTTAGGCTAGGTTAGGCTAAGCTAGGCTTGGCTAGACTAGAGCAAGCTAGGCTATTATAGAGGAGATTAGGGTAGAATAGGCAACAAAGGCTATGCTAGATTAGACTAGGCAAGAGCAGGCTAAGCTAGAGTAGGCTAGCCTAGGCTAGGGTAGAATAGGTTAGGCCAGGTTAGGCTCGGCTAGGTTAGGCTAGGGTAAGCTAGGTTAGATTAGGCTAGGCTAGGCTAGGCTAGAGTATTGAAGGCTAAATTAGGGTAGGCTAAGGTAAGCTAGATAGGTTAGGGTAGGCTTGGGTAAGCTAGATTAAGTTATGCTAGAGTAGGTTATGCTAGGCGAGGCTAGGCTAGGCTATGTTAGGCCAGGTTATGCTAGGGTAGGCTAGCTATGCCAAATTACGATAGGTTAGGGTAGAGTAGAGTACGCTAGGCTAAGCGGTTGGTAGGATAGAGTAGTGAAGGCTAGGCTTAAGTAGACTAAGTTAGCGTAGGCTAGGGTAGCCTAGAGTAGGGTAGACTAGAGTAGGCTAGTATAAGCTAGGCTAGGCTAGGTTAGGTTAGGGTAGGCTAGGGTAGGCTAGAGTAGTGTAGGCTAAAGTAGGCTAGTATAAGCTAGGCGAGAGTAGGCTATGCTAGAGTAAGCTAGGCTAGGTTGGGATAAAGTGGGGTATGTTGGGTTAGAGTAGGCTAGGCTAGGTTAGGCTATGCCAGATTACGCTAAGATAGGCTAGCTATGCCAAATTAAGGCTAATCTAGGCTAGGTTAGATTAGAGTAGGCTAGGCTAGGCTAGGTTAGGTTAGGCTCTCGTAAGCTAGACTAGGGTAGAGTAGGTTGGGCTAGGCTAGGTTAGGCTAAGCTAGGCTTGGCTAGACTAGAGCAAGCTAGGCTATTATAGAGGAGATTAGGGTAGAATAGG
>APFE030697501.1:29167-47137 GCA_000404065.3 Pinus taeda
CTTGTTAACAGTTTACATGATTGACTGGTAATCAAGTGGATTCTACCATGTTCGACATCGACTCATTTATTCACATGGCTAGAATCGTACCAATTCGGGAAGTAGAGATGAAGACCCTGGATCTAGTTTCCACCATCAAGGCTGCAAGGAGTTTTGTATTCATTATATTGTAGACCAATCATAAACAGATGGCTGCGTCCATACTGTGTCTACACGAGTCTATGATTATGATGTATTATAAAATCATTCCTGTATCAGAATAGTTAGTCTATCAGTTAAAGTTTTGATCTGAGTATGGGAATGCCTACCTCAAGCGATGATATAATCTTATACATGTATTTTGTGTTGAAAATTGCAGGTTCTAACCGGGCTCTCCACGAGATAATCCTCGAAATGATAAAGTACTTCACCCTTCCTAGATGATATAAAACCCTAATCTATTACAGGCTTCGCACTTTAGGGGGCAATCTGTTACACTAAAATTTGTCACCATGACTATTTGCAGTTAGTATGGCTCCATGAATAGTCATACTATCCTCCTTGGCAAGCCTCATACCTCTGCTCTCCATGTCAAACTTCAAGAAAGAGAGAAAGTCATTAAAAAACATGTTTATCTCTAGGTACGCAGTTTCTCTCTACCTTACCTGCGTGTACGCATCCCAAGTTCATTATACCTGTGTACTTGTACACTCTGTATGTCAAGGGATGGGTCCGTACTCCTGTAAAGGTCAGAAGGCATGAGTTTCATCTTAAAAAAGTTACCTGTCGTCATTTCTAGAGCATTCTAGAAGATTGTTTGACGTGTATTGAGCGCCTCCAGATGGTTCATGTATCCCTATGAAAGAGGAACTTATCCCATCAAGAGAGGAGCTACCCCATCCAAAAGAGGGGCGCTTATCCCATTGAGGTGCAGCTGATTAACTTCCTCTAGAACAGATATAAACCTACAAGCATTGGGACCAGAGGAGGGGAGGTTGAAAGCTGAACATTCCAAAGGGTAGATGCTGGCTGGAATTAGGACTTCCTTGTAGAAGCTTGTGAGGAGAGATTCCATCCTTCTGTTTCATTTGGAAGTGGGGTGAGCTATCAAAGTAAGGAAAACTCTTGCTGGACCCTGGGAGGAACTTGCACAACACCAAGGCTCAGGTTGTAATGCTTTCTTTTGTTTCCTATTAATACAAATAGGTCCATTCTTCTCAACAATTTGTTATTAATGAGTTGTTTCATATACTCCTTGGTCTGTATGTTAAATATGTTTTATTTTATGAGATATTCAGGGGCTATTTAGTCGTTTGATTGTTAGTGAATGCAGGTTTCGAAGTGAAGGAGGAGCTCATCTGGATCAACGAGGCTGGACTACTACAATAGCGTTGGAATACAGGTAGGATCTAAAACACTTGATTTCTTGTATGGTAAATGCATGTTTAGTGAAGGATTGCTCCTAATTGTCTTGTTTGTCACTAGAAAGTCTTAGAATTCTAGGGAGGTTGGTTTTGTCTACAAGATTAACTCTTTCCGCATGACACTAAGCAAAAAAATCCTGAAAATAATCCTAAACCACTACCCAAGCCTGATAAATCTAAGGGGTCAGTGACCCTTGGCCGATCGACCTTTCTAGACGAAATCCTTAAAAATGTAGAATCTCAGCCTTCAGTAGGACCTAGAAAATTTTCTTCTAGACAACCTACTAGTTCCCTTCATGCCCAGGATCACCATCTATAGCCTTTGTTGAGGTCCACAGCCAAACTGAGGAGCAAGATTTTCAAGAAATTGAGAACTCCAGCCCAAAATCATTACAAGAAGGGAACCTTAATAATCTTTGCAAAGGTAAAGGAGAAATAGGGTAAATTGAAGAACCGAGATCTACGCTTGGAATAATTCAGCCATTAAGCAACCCAGATCAGGGAAGTGCTACAAAAATCATCCATAACGAAGAACCTCAAGAGCTAAAATCCCTCCAGAAATTAGGAAATCTCATCATCCTAGACAAAGGAATTTTTGTTAAGGCCATTCCTGCTTTGACTAACCAACCTATGAATACTCTCCTAGAACTCTCGGAAGGTTATTGGCACATATTTGACCAAATAGACCAGAACCATCACACCCCCCAAGCTTCCACACTGAAATATCCCATTGTAGATACTGTAGTCAATGCACCTATGAAGGAAATTCCTCTCCATCATATCCCTACATTTCATGGCTAACATCGGAAGACCCAGATGCATTTTTGTTTGAATTTGATGTATTGTGCAGGGGATATGACTATACCAACAATCCCCAAATGCTTAAACTATTCCCCTCTACATTAAAAGGAGCTACTTTACGATGTTTTATGGGGTTGGGTGGAGGTGTTATAAATGACTAGGATCAAATGAAAGCTTATTTCTTGAAGAAATGTTAGGATTATTGTAGGTCCAAAGAGTTAAAGGATGAAATATTTTAGATGGTCGCTGGACCTAATGAAACACTAGAAGAATATGTTGAACGTTTTCAGTACAATCTTCAAAGATATCCTTATGCATCATTACCCTTACCTAACAATGTATCAAAAACAACATTAATTAAAGGTATGAAGGAAAATGGATTGAAACACTAAATATTATGGGAAAAGGAGACATCTATCATGAATATTTTGCTAACATCATTGATTTATGTATCAGGAGCTCACGAAGCAGCACAAGGCTAAAACCAGCAGAACATGATAGCTTTACAAGGGACAACAAGATCTCTTGAGGAGGAGTAACTCGTGCAGAAATTGGAAATTTACTGGAAAATTTCAAAACTGATATATTGGGGACTCTAACAATACAACTAGATATTATGCAAGAAAAACAAAAACAAGCAGAGGCAGAACAAAATCTGGCAATATTCTGTCCTAGATGTAGAAAGAAGCACAACCACAAAGAATGCCCATTAGATGCAGTTCAAATTTGCGCCATTTGTACAAAAGAACTCTACAAAAAGTTGCCCCTCACTTCCTGATTTGAAAGCAGTATACAAAGAATTGGAAGAAGAACTAGAATCAGTGTACCTACTGAATTAGCATCGTCAATGGTAGTTGCAACAGTCAAGTATGTTCCTTGATCCATATTCTTCTTTCCAACCTCCACAATATCATGCTTAGCAATATAATACAATGTGGCAAAATCAACCTCCCTTCTCAAATTGGTCACAGCAACCATTTCCTTCATCATCACCATGGCCGAATCAAGCAAGCCAATCTAATTGGCCACATTTTCCCTATAATCCACCATATTGGCAAAACAATACATATCCAACACAATGGTCCCCTCCCACTTCGCAGAGTCAAGCCTGGTAGACAAACTAGCAAAGACCGATGAATTAGCCAATAGGAACCATTCCACTCCCTCCACCTACATTGCCAACACTACAACAAAACCCCCAGTCCAACTTAAGACCACAACTCCTAGCCCAACCTAACCAGAATCCAAATAACATACCGGTTCAATCTATTCAAATAATTGAAACACCATAACTAAAAACTGATCTAAAGGAGTGCAACAACCTTCAACTAAGGTCTGGGCACATTATAGAAACCGAAGGATATAAAAATGTTCAAGTTGAAAATCAGTTACCTGCTAAACAACCATTACAAGAAGAAGATGTGGTAAGACAACAAACTCATGACCAAGCAACCACATCTTCTCCCCCATTTCCAGAACGATTAATCATATCGCGCCCTATAGAACATCTTGACTTTGATATTCTAAGAGAACTAAAGAATTTGTACATAAAAATCCTGCTCCTCCAAGCTATCCAAGATATCCCAATATATGCAAAGACCATCAAAGAGTTGTGTATAAAAAAATTGAGGAGACTAAAACATAACCCAACAGTCCAAGTAGTTGGCACCCTATCTGATATGTTATCAAGAAGAGAAGAACCCATCAAATATGAAGACCCAGGAGATCCAATAGTAACAGTGAAAATCAATGGACAAACATTTTCAAATTCCTTAGTTGATTTAGGGGCTGCAATTAATATCTTAACAACCAACACTTGTCAAAAACTAGGCATTACATCAGTAGAACCAACTTCCACCTTATTAGAACTGGATGAACAATCAGTGGTTAGGCTAGAAGGTACACTACATGATGTGATGGTATCCGTTGATTCCTAGGAGTATCTTGCTGGCTTTCTGATAATAAACCCCAAAAACCGACTTGATGTACATCTGTTAATTTTAGGCAGACCTTGGCTTGGAACCGCTGATGCTTACATTGGCTGCTGACAAGGTAGTATGACCATAAATAGATGGAGTAACATCAAGAATCTAGCCCTATACCCTCCAGCCTAGCCAAGTGTAACAATAATAAAAACTAACAAACATCTTGTATCATATCTCATTGAAAACATTAGATCCCCATTAACCATAGAAGATGTCCTTGATTTCAAAGATCAAACAAAGGATGATGTTATTACCAACCTCATTAACCAAGCTGAATCTAGATTCCACGTACAATGTCACATGATAGAGGCAGCATTTGATAATGAACTAGAATAATATCCTCTCAAAGACACTCATGACCAAAGAATACCTACTACCTCTGTTTCAAATAGAAAAACTATAGAGATTGAGCCAGGAAAAACTTTAAACATCAATAATAACCTAACTCCTAAACAAGAAGAGAAGATGATCCAACTGCTGAGAAAATACAAGCAAGATTTTGCATGGGATTTTCTAGACATGAAGGGAATCGATCCCCAGCTATGTACACATCACATTTATACAGAAAAGGATGCGAGACCTGTTCACCAACCCCAATGGAGACTTAACATTCACCTAAAAGACATTGTGAAAGTTGAATTACAAAAATTTTTGGGATGTAAACTTTATTTATCCAATCTCCAATAGAAAATGGGTCTCTCCACTAGTAGTGATGCCAAAGAAGAATGGAAAGTGGAGGATTTGTGTAGATTATAGAGAATTAAACAAAGAAACCTAGAAAGACCACTTTCTCCTTCCATTCATTGACCAGGTATTAGATACATTAGCAGGAAAGAAATTCTTTTCTTTCTTGGATGGCTTCAGTGGGTACAATTAGATTTAGATTGCCCCTGAAGACTAGGACAAAACTACTTTTACCTGTCCTTGGGGAACATTTGCCTACAAAGTATTACCCTTTGGCCTATGCAATGCCCCTACCACATTTCAAAAGGCTATCCTTAGTGTCTTTTTAGATTTAATAAATTAAGGGCTCGAAGTATACATGGATGATTTCACACCATATGGAGATGATTTCGACCCAGCACTAGATACATTGGAAAAGGTGCTGCAATGATCTATTGCCACTGGGCTCTGCTTGAGCCATGAAAAGTGTTATATAATGATGACTAAAGTACTCATCCTAGGTAATTATATCTCAATAGCTGGAATACAGGTAGATCTGGCCAAAATTCAAATATTTTGTTAATACCTACTCCTACCACACAGACAGAGGTACGTAGTTTTCTTGGATTTTCTGGTTACTATAGGAGATTTATACAACATTTTTCTCAAATAGCTGCACCTCTATATGCACTAACAAGGAATGTTGATTTTCTTTGAACATGTAAATGTGACTGTGATTTTGAGGATCTAAAAAAGATCGTGTTAACAACCCCAGTGCTCAGAGGTCCAAATTGGGACCTGCCATTTCAAATTTCATAAAATGCTTTAGACACAACTATTGGAGCAGTCCTTGGGTAGGAAGAAGACAAAAAACAATATGCAATCTATTAGATTCGATCTTGTCAGTCCTCCATCAGAGATCAAAACTCTTTCTGTATTTCATTTTTAAGAGTTTTTCTCCATTTACCCAGCTGCAATCTGCTAGGGGCATGCCATAATCTGATGGAAAAGGTCATGCTAGTCATTTCCCTTGATTTCTAGCTCATGCTAGCTTAGGTCTTTAGTCAATGATCACTAAACTCCATGACAGTCAAGGTCTGGACCTTTAATGGAAAAAATTCATTTTTGATCATTAGGTCTAGGGATTAATCAATTTGGTCTTCAACCATGTCCAATAAAGCCATGCAGGCCAGAGTGAGGCCCTTACAAAGTTATGATTCAGATAGTTTAATCATCAATTTGATAAACTTCGACTGTTATTCAAAACTTTGTTTTGAAGAAAAGTCAAATAGTGTCATTTGTGATAAAATTTTCAAAAAATTCATGAGTTGATTTCTTCAAGTGCAGTCATGGTTTTCGTGGCCAAATGCCCTGTCATGCAATCCCTGCAAAGAGTGCCGAAAATTTCATCATTTGAGCTAAAATTTCAAAGGGAAAAGTGAAATTCAGTGTTGCTTTAAGTCAATGAAAAAAGCCAAAATGAAACATTAGAGAAGTGGGTTTTTGGAGAAGCAAAAATTTAACCCATGACTTCATAGTCTTTAAATAGAGGTTTCCACAAGCAAACAAGGTCATTGTGCAAATCAAGGTCATAAAGAAATGTTGCAAAGTGATTAGGAGAGCAAAGTGTGTGTTTAAGTGAGTGGGAGTCTTTTTCCAGAGTGCGGCACACACACAGAGCGCGGTGCACACAGAGCCACCCCACAGTGAAAAATTTCTACGAGCGTGGCGCACACACCAGGCGCGGCACACTGGGTTTGGCGTGCAGCACACACCCACAAAGGCCCAAAATCATGCCAAATTTCCTCAAGTTGCTTGTGAAACCCCTTAAATTGACAGGTAGGCTCTATATCATGGCTCGCTCATCAAATTTTATGAATGTTATGGTGGTTCATGACTATGTTTAATTGCCACAAAACTCATAAAACCAACCACTAAAAAAACACCAAAAGCCATTGTTGCTAGGGTTGCATAATTGTGGTGTTGATGCCAAGGCTCTGTTTTCCTACCATTTTTCCCTTTCCTACCATTTTCCCCTATCACCCCTATCTCATTTTTCCTATTACCCCTACCCTAAAATATTACCAAACCCCATTCCATATCCACTCCTCTTATTTTTCAACATAACACCCCAAAACCATACCTTATCAAATTCCCTTACCCCCCTACATATCCCTAAACAAAACTTCTCCCCTTAACCCCTATTCCCTTCATATTACTCCCCTCCTAATACTCCCTTTTCTTTCATTGTTCCCCTTGGTGGCAGATATCACAACAACACCAAGTTTCACACCATCATCAAAAGGGTAGCCCAAGTATAGTACGCACAGTAGTCATGGCATCTGAGCATTCATCAGAGTATGAGATGGAGACACAAAGTGATTCATCCTCGGAAGAATAGGCTCCCAGAAGACATCGCAAGAGTGGTAAACATGTTAGGGATGAGCCAACTGCCCTCACTGAATTGCAGGCCTGCCCTCTTGCCATGTCATGTTTCTAGCATCTATCATGTTTTGAATTTTGTCAAAGGGTGGCTAATGTTAGAGTTCATCATGAGTTGCCCCATCTTTTTGTGCTTCACCTACATGGAGGTCATTCTATCTTGATCGGGGTCACCTTCACATTGACACCCGAAACTATCTCACTGGCAACCGGCATACTGAATGTTGGAGAATAGTGGCACAAGAAAAAGAAGGTGGATAGACAACACTATGAGCCTTACATTAAGGCCAGATTCTTGAGGAAGCTCACAAAAGTCTTCCATTCAGATACTTGAAAGATGAATATGCTCTACTCATGAAATTGATCATGAAGTACTTCAGCTGTGAGGGCAGGTTTTCTCATCTATATGCCTACCACATCAGGTTGCTCATGCACTTTACCAAGGTGAGGATGATGAACCTCCCATTTTTCATTTGCAGGAACATGGAGAGGATGAACACCTTCATGCAGCATAAGACCCCTCAGCAGCAACTTAACAGTGTTTATCACTTTGCTCTTATCCGGATTTTGGTGGATTATCGGTTGGGATTGCAGGGCATTGCTTGGGAGGACTTCATCTCCCATGACCTCTTCAGCAATTCACAGGTATTATCAGAGGCAGAGCATGAGATAGGTGGTCCTTCTCATAAGTATGAGCGCCATGAGACCACTACTATGCTAGTATTTGTTACATATCAGAGAGGTAGTAGGCACTTGCTTGCAGCAACAAAGCAAGTGTTATCTCCACCCAGAGTGGAAGGGGCCTCACTTCCGGCATCGAAAACATAGGTACATGACAAGGGAAAGAGGCCCATGCATGACGAGGGGCCATCAAGTGAAAAGGAGGCCAACTTCATCCTCATTTAGGATGATGATGTGGATGTGGAGAGTGCCAAACTTAGGATGACCATTCAGGAGAAGAACACGGAGATCCAAGACTTGTCACTCAATTTGGAGAGGGCCAAATGGATCACCAGGTATTTGGAGCTAAGGAACAAGTATCTTGAGGACTAGCATGAGATCATGGAGCTGCAAAGCATCCGTGAGAATCGCCAAGCTGCCCAGCATCGGAGGATCGAGATTACTCCCTTGGAAAAAGAGATTAATAATGACCATGAGTCTTGGCTCAAGCGCATCAGCATCCACCTTGAGAGACTACTGGAGAATGTTGACAGGGACAAAACCATAGTGAGGTGGATGGTTTATCATTACAGTGCACGGAACATGAGTTCGAAGGCTCGGATAAGGAGCTTGAAGGAAAAAGTGAGCAAAGCAACAAAGAGGCAAAAGAGGCAAAAAGAGCAAGATCGGCTTCGAATCTTGGCTGAAGCCTCTATGGCCTAGCATAGTGCCTCTTAGAGAACCTCCAGTGCAAATTTCAAGAAATTTGGGGTAATTTTGGTCACATGGCAAAATTTTGGTCACAACACAGGTTTTTTCTCCCTCTGTAGCGCGGCGCTTAGGCTTGGGGGCTCCAAATGACAAATGGCTTGCATTTTTGGATTTAGCATGCAAAATCATGACTACTGGTACTTGGACAAGAAATTTGGGCATGATTTGAGTCTCTAGGAGGTCAAAAACACCGAAACAATTACCTTTCTACCCCTATTTTCACACACAGGAAGTGATCTTGGGAGAATGAAGATTTGGAGGGGCAAATGAGCACCAAAGTTAGAAATTCCACTTGGGTTGGAAAGTAGATAGCCCACACTTTCCAACAAGCACACTTGGGCACATTTTGGACTCCTACAGGTGCCTCAAAATAGCCTCCAATTTGGCACGACACATATAGAATTGGGCGCAGCACATAGAGAAAAGGGCCAAATTCACCTCCGTTTCACGAAATTTCGATTCGCGACTTTCTCCAAGTGGGCTCTCTCATCTATACTTCGCTTTTTTTGGCAACTAAGGCAAAGTTTAAAGAGTTTGGCTTCTATCCAAGTGGCAAAGGAAGGCAAACACTCACCCAAGCCATTTGTCATTTTTGTAACGCTGCACCTGTAGCTAATGGTTGGCTTTCCATCTCCATTTTGTAATGATTTGAGAAACTCCCCAACTCTTGGTAATTTTATCTCCACATGGCATGTTCTATTTATTGTATGCAAACCATTTGCAAACGGTTGGTTGGCTTGTAATTTCTGGGAGACTGTGGGAAAGAAACTCTATTTCTTCATTGTATATTTTGATAGAGGATTAATGAAAGGCAACAACTCTATTTCATGAGATTCATGTGGTTGTAAGTGTAGCAAATGTGTCTCTTATGTTTCATATTTATTTTTTTATGTTTCACAGTTCATTTCATATTCATTTCCAGTGAAATTTTCTAAGTTAGATAAGGTAGAATTCATTTTTATTGCTCTGCCTGTGGGAAAATTTCATGTTAAGTGTTCTTCTTCTGTTGAAAAGGATTCATGTACTTATTCCCTTTTCACCCTCCTAAGAAATCTCTCCATTCTGCGTTATTTAAAACTAAATTGCTAGACTTTTCGCCTATCTTGCCTCATGAAATAATCTGTGCCTTTGTGTTAAATATTGCTGTCCGTTGGTCCCATACCATCCCAGAAACTCAGTCATTCATAAAAAATTGCTTTTTGTATCCATAATTACTTACTAGCCTAAGGTCAATATTTCACTGTAAGTCATCTAAGACTATTTCATTTACTTATTCACTGAGCGTGACACGGAGAGAGCCCTCTCCGTTCTGGTAGGGCTAGCTACCAGATTGAGCTTGGTTTGTGGTTACCCTGAATTTTTCCTTCCTTCATCCTAAGGCCGATTTAGGTGCTAACATAGTGGTGACTCCACTGGGGAAGCGAAATCAATCCCCTTACTTCTTGATAATTCTAAGCTTCTGGATGATAAGTTTAGGATTTTATAGGCTGAGTGAGTTGGTTGTATCATTTGATTTTTCTCAATAGCACGTTGGCTTAAAGAAGATATACCGGGGCTAATCCAGATCCAGATCCTCCGCAAATCTATGAAAATCCCAATTTGATTTCAAGAATTTGTCGTCAATAGAGCTCCATATCTCCCGTGTTCAAATCCCATTCATGCCTTGACATTTTTGAATATCTTGAAGATCTAGATTTTGATGAGCAGTTTGAACTATCACTATTCAAAACTAAATCCGAAAGGGCGGTTGACTCTATTGTCCACAATCCACAGTTTCTTTTAGACTTGGAGATGGAAAGGGCTAACCAGTCAATTGATAATTACATTATAGCTCATCTTCAAACTCCAATTGCTAGCCCCTTACAAACTGTGCACACTCCTCCAACACCTCCAAGGCCAAATCCACCAAGAGTGATGCCCGTTTTGCACCCCTTGTTCTGCCTCAAGTTCTAGATGATATGCCCGCAGATTATCAAAGCAAAATCCCATTTTTTGATGGCACTCCTAACAACATTACTACTCAGCAACATGTGGACAGAATGGTAGATTTGTATGAACATCATGAGATCGATGCGAAGAATGTGGCAATGAGACTCTTTGTATAGACATTTGCAGGTGAAGTGAGGAAATGGTTCAGAGGTTTGCTGGAGGCATGTATCGCTACCTTGGCCGACCTACAAAGACAATTTTTAAACCACTGGGAAGTGAAAAATAATCCTCTTCAAATTCTGGTCGAATATGAGCAAATCAGAAGAAACGCTGGTGAGTCGGTCCAAGACTATTGCATTAGATTCAATTCAGTTTATAATGAACTTCCAGATCATCTAAGGCCACCTGTGGGACTATCCATGGTGAAGTTCCCAGATGGTTTTGATGCTAAAATGGCTTATCAATTAATAGAGAGAGAACCGGCCACAATGGAAGACATGTAGAAGATAGCGGCCAGCGTTGAAGCAAATCTGCTGACCAAGAGAGCTAGAGCAAAGGCAAAAAAGAAGGTCACCGTAAAGGAAGAATCTTCCTTGGTAGATCAGCTACTTAGGAAGGTAGAGCAGATGCTTGAAAGGGTGAAACTTGATAGACCTGAGCCACAAGTTAGAAATCCTATCTTCCATGGTCAGCAACAGCCACAATATAGAATAAGACAGAGAGATCAACGAGCCCAACAACAGACAAAACAACAGCCAATACAACTACCTTTGCAGCAAAATTTGTGCATGGACTAGAATCAGATGAGGACGGGAATATAATAGGTGAAGAAAACCACCTCTTTACTCCCGATGATTTGCCTATTTATCTCATTGATGATGAGGAGTATGCACAAAGTTCGGCTGTACACAAAGATGTAGATTTCATTCTAGAAAATGACACCGTCTTGGAGGAAGAATCAGATGAGTACCAAAGAGGCTATATGAATGCTCTATCTGCCCAACAACAATGATATTCACTTAGAAACAGAGATGTTCCGGTCAAACCAATTCAGAAAAGGAAGGATGTTGAGGCATCAAAGAATGATTCATCAGTTACACAAAGGAAAGGAAAGGAGGCAGTTGGTCTGGAGAGCAGCAAATCACCATCAGCAGAACAATCACATCTGCAAGTTGCATTGAAAGAAAAGGAAAGGAAAGAAATCCCAGTCAAAGAGGTAGAAAAGATTCCCGCTTTTAATTTAGAGAATGAGATTTCTAAATTAAAGGTATCCATCCCCTTAACTGAAATAATGAGGAACAACAATTATAGAGGGCAAGTATCTAAGATGTTGAATTTGGACCCAATGTCCGACATGGTGAATGTTGAACATGATCAACCTAAAATGATTTTTGGGCCAACATCGAATGGTGAGTCTCCTGATAGTGATGTGCCACCCTTTTATATCAGTTTAAGCTTGCATGATTTTGTGTTACATAATGCCACGTTTGATTCCAGAGCTTCTCACAATCTCATGCCCAAGGCTATCATGGATATGCTTGGTCTGGACATCACCCAGCAATACCATGATCTCTATTCATTTGATTCGAGTAGAGTAAGATGTATAGGACTCATCAAATACTTGGTTGTGAGTCTGGATCAGCGCCCAATGAAGAATGTTTTGATGGACGTTGTTGTAGCAGATATTCTTCTCAGGTTTGGCATGCTTCTTTCCAAGTCTTGGGTAGCAGAAATGAAAGGCACACTACAACTAGATTTCTCCTATGCAACGATTTCGGTGTTTGGACAGATGAGGAAACTGCATCGGGAACAAAAAATGAAATACATGATCACAAGCAAGGAGAAACCAATAAATCATCCAATTAATTATGTACATACAGATTTAGAGTCTTTTGTTTTGTATTCAGATAATTTCAATGATATCGATAGTCAGTCAGTAGAAGCAGATGATATTCTGGAAATAACAAAAAATTTCAGAGGAGTTTTAAAGAAAGAAGAACAAGAACAACAGAACATTGTTGAGTGATCAGTTGAAAGTAATGGACAACAAGCAGACAAGGCACAACAAACAGATTTACAACACTTGTAAGAGGAGGAAGAAGGTTTGTGGACCATGGATTTCGATGGAACAGTGGGAAATGATGGCGCTAGAATTGGAATTTGGGTATGCAATCCTTTCTCTGCCCCAAACAAAGTCCCTAGTAACGTGCGGGTATGCTCTTACAAGTTGGATTTTGTTTGTTCAAACAATGAAGCTGAGTATGAAGCTCTGATTGCTGGCCTAAAGATTCTAAGAAAGCTGAATGCTAAGAGGATTTCAGTATATGGCGACTCCGAGTTGGTGATTAAGCAGGCTAGAGGCGAATATCAAGCAAAGAATCCTAGGATGCGGGATTACCGTAATGCAGTCCTAGACATCCTAAAATTATTTTTAGAATAAACCTTGACATGTGTGCCTCGTATAAAAAATAGTATTGTTGATGCTCTTGCTAAGGCAGCAAGTAGTTTGAATATCCCAATGAACTTTAGTAATAAATTTGAAATCCATGTCAAGCATCATCCAACCGTTCCAGACAATCAGAGATATTGGAAATTTTTCCAAGATGATGAGGAGATTGATGATTTTCTGCAAAACAAAGGCAAGTTCAAAGAGACCTCAATTGATCTAGAAAACGACGATGGTAAAGGTAATGGTACAGATGAGGTGAAGATCAATGAAATGGACATGTTGCAGCTGAAGAATAACGTTATTCCTAAAGGCTTGATACCTTTAGAAGAACTCTTTGATCAAGATGATGTAGCCCGCAAGCCAACATTGCAACCAACAGACAAGGGTGTGGAAGAGGTTAATATCGGAACAACTGCTAATCCTAAATTGGTAAAATTGTCCAAAGCATTGGCACAAAAGATCAAGGACAAATATATCAGTTTGTTGTCTTCATTTGTAGATGTGTTTGCTTGGGACTATTCTAACTTAAAGACATATGATACCAATATAATTCAACACACTATACCCATCAAGCCCAATAAAAAACCATTCAGGCAGAAGTTGAGAAGGCTAAATCCAAAGTTGCTACCATCAATTGAAAAGGAGATAAACAGGTTGTACAAATCAAGGATCATTGTTCCCATCAGATTTTCGGATTGGATCTCTAATTTGGTGCATGTACAAAAGAAGATAGGTGAGATTCTCTTATGCATTAATTTTTAAAATCTCAATAAAGTTTCATTGAAAGACAACTATCTACTGCCCAAAATGGACCATATACTTCAGCGAGTAGTGGGAGCATCTCGTATGTCACTACTTGATTGTTATTCTAGATATAACCAAGTTTCTATCCATGATGATGACCGAGACAAGACATCGTTCACCACTCCATGGGGAACCTTTCATTATGCTAAAATGCATTTCTGTTTGAAGAACGTAGGTGCCACATTTCAGCATGCAATGGACTTGTCTTTTGCAAATGAGAAGGATGTCTTTTTGGTTGTGTACCTGGATGATTTGATGGTGTTTTCCAAATCTGATGAAGAGCACATGTACCATCTAAAAAATGTCTTCCAAAAGTGCAGAAAATATGGCTTGTTACTGAATCTGAAGAAGAGCTTGTTTTCCATGGAGGAAGGCAAACTACTCAGGTACATTATCTCAAAATATGGCATTTGTATTGACCCAGCACGTGTGCAAGAAATTCAGCAAATCGATCTGCCTTGGAATAAGAAAGAGATACAATCTTTCAATGGTAAAATGAATTTTCTACACCGCTTTGTACCTAATCTCGTTGAACAGCTAAGAGAGATGACAAACATGCTTAAGAAGGACATCCAAGTGAAATGGGTGGAGGAGGCTGTAAAATCTTTCAATTTGGTCAAACTGGCTCTTTCCTCAGCTCCAGTTCTAGTAAGCCCGGACTACACTCAGGATTTTATATTGTTTTCATTTGCTTCGGAACACACCATGGCAGCTGTGTTATTGCAGAAAAGAGATGATCACGAAAGACCCATTGCATTCTTCAGCAGAGCTATAAGAGATGCAACCTTAACATACAACATCATTGAGAAGCAAGCCCTTGCACTTGTGAAAGCGTTGAAAGATTTCCAAGTATATATTCTACATTCTCAAATTTTGGCCTATTTTCCTAACGTTGTTGTTAAAGATGTTTTAGTGCAGACCGATCTAGAAGGAAGATGAGGCAAATGGATTGCGGCCTTGCTGGAATATGATGTTGAAATAAAGCCCATAAAGCTAGTGAAAGGACAAGGATTGGAAAAGTTAATGGCTGAATCAAACTTGCATGCCTTGGACATAAATTTGATCGCTGCTATGTTCGATGAGAATGAGGAAGGATCGTCAATTCAGGTATCTGAAATGTTTTCTCTTTCTCTGTGGTATTCAGATATCATATATGTGCTTAAAAATTTGTCACCACCACCCGGCATGACTAGAAACAAAGCGAGAACACTCAAGTTGAAAGCTGGCAAGTTTTGCATTCTTAATTCCGCACTGTATTGGAAAGATCTTAGTGGCATTCTGTTAAATTGTTTGGTGGAAAAGGAAGCAAGGAAGGTCATGGAGGATTTCCACCAAGGAGACTGTGGTGGTCACCTTTTTTGGAAGTCAACAGCAAATAAAATTTTGAGAGCAGGGTACTATTGGCCGACATTATTTGTTGATGTATATAAGATGGTCAAGCACTGTCATAAGTGTCAGATTTTTGAAGGAAAGAAGAAGTTACAGCCTTTGCCACTTAAGCCTATTGAGGTGAGTGCTCCTTTCCAGCAATGGGGATTGGATTTCATTCGTGAAATTCATCTCGCTTCGTCTGGTCAACATAGATATATCCTCACAGCAACAGATTATTTCACGAAATGGATCGAGGCAATTCCTACCAGACAAGCTACGGATGCGGTAATCATCTCATTCCTTGAAAACAAGATCTTGTCTCACTTTTGTTTCCTGAATAAGTTAATCACTGATAACACAACAAATTTCAAATCAAAAAGGATGGTAGAGTTTTGTCATAAATATCACATCATTTTGGGTCACTCAATTGCCTATCATCTGTAAGGCAATGGATTGGCGGAGTCTTCGAACAAGTCATTGGTCAACATCATCAAGAAGCTACTGGAAATAAATAAGAAGAGCTGGCTTAAGAGGTTGGTCAATGCACTTTGGGCAGATCGGGTCAGTCAGAAGAAATCCATTGGTATGTCACCATTTGAGCTTGTTTATGGAGTTGATATAGTATTTCCCACCTCTGTCGTTGCCCTGGTAGTCAAAGTTCTTCAGGCGGCCGGCAGTGAAGAAGATCCCATGCAGAGAGGGTTGAATCAAATGGTCCTCTTGCAGCAGACCAGAGAAGAAGTTTTCAAGAACACATCCAAATTGTAGGAAAAGATTAATAAAATTTATGACAGAAAAGCAAAGGCAGACAAATTTCAGTTAGATGATGTGGTGCTGAAGTGGGATGCAAGGAATGAGGAAAAGGGTAAGCATGGTAAGTTCGAGAACCTCTGGAAAGGTCCCTTTAAAACTGTAGCATATCGGGGTGAGAACGCCTTTCTTTTGAAGGAAATGAACAGGGAAGATTGTCCAGGAGGGCTGATCAATGGTTGGCTGCTCAAGCGGTACCATTTCTGAGTTATTAACATTGCTTCCACTGTCATTGTAAATACCATTTTTATTTCAGTTTGGTTAGAGTTTGTCAAGTTAGTCTTCAAGTCATTTCAATGTCAAATTTAAGTCAGTTTTTTGGTCATTTTAGTTTCATAAATGAGTCATAGTCATGTGTTGTTTGTCGAAATAATGACTCCATAGCCCAATGGACGAAGGCACTGTTTAGCTCTTCCAGAGATCTGTTGTTCTTCGCACCTCCAAGGAGCTGCCATCCCCCTTTGGAGCCAATGTTAGAGTCGGTCTTGTTAGTCCTCTGTCAGAGATCAAAACTCTTCTACATTTCATTTTTAGGAGTCCCACTCCATTTACCCAGCTACATTCCGCTAGGGGCATGCCATAATCTGACGAAAAAGGTCATGCTAGTCATTTCCCCTCATGTCGGGCTCCTGTTGGCTTAGGTCTTTTGTCAATGATCACTAATGTCCATGATAGTCAAGGTCTGGTCATTTAATGGAAAAAAGTCATTTTCTATCATTAGGTCTAGGGATTAATCAATTTGGTCTTCAACCATGTCCAATAAAGCCATTCAGGTCAGAGTGAGGCCCTTACAAAGATATGATTCAGAGAGTTTCATTGTCAGGTTGATAGACTTCGACTGTTCTTCAAAACTTTGTTTTGAAGAAAAGTCAAAGAGTGTCATTTGTGATAAAATTTTCAAAAAATTCGTCAGTTGATTTCTTCAGGTGCAGTCATGGTTTCTGTGGCCAAATGCCCTGTCATGCAATCCCTACAAAGATTGCCGAAAATTTCATCATTTGAGCTAAAGTTTCAAAGGGAAAAGTGAAATTCAGTGTTTCTTTAAGTCAGTGAAAAAAGCCAAAATGAAACATTAGCAAAGTGGGTTTCTAGAGAAGCAAAAATTTAACCCATGACTTCAATGTCTTTAAATAGAGATTTCCACAAGCAAACAAGGTCATTGTGCAAATCAAGGTCATAAAGAAACGTTGCAAAGTGATTAGGAGAGCAAAGTGCGTGTTTAAGAGGGAGTGGGAGTTGTTTTCTAGAGCACGGCGCACACACAGAGGGGCGCGGTGCACACACAGAGCCACCCCATAGTGCAAAATTTCTATGGGCGTGGCACACACACCAGCCACAACGCAATGGGTTTGGCATGTAGCGCACACCCACAAGGGCCCGAAATCGTGCCAAATTTCCTCAAGTTGCTTGTGAAACCCCTCAAATTGACAGGGAGGCTCTATATCATGGCTCGCTCATCAAATTTTATGAATGTTATGGTGGTTCATGACTATGTTTAATTGCCACAAAACTCATAAAACCAACCACTAAAAAAACACCAAAATCCATTGTTTCTAGGGTTGCATAATTGTGGTGTTGATGCCAAGGCTCTGTTTTCCTACCATTTTTCCCTTTCCTACCATTTTTCCCTATCCCCCTATCTCATTTTTCCTATTACCCCTACCCTAAAATATTACCAAACCACATTCCATATCCCATCCTCTTATTTGTTAACATAACACCCCAAAACCCTACCTTATCAAATCCCCTAAGCCCCTACATATCGCTAAACAAAACTTCTCCCCATAACCCCTATTCCCTTCATATCACTCCCCTCCTAATACTCCCTTTTTCTCATTGTTCCCCTTGGTGGAAGATATCACAACAACACCTAGTTTCACAC
>APFE030697507.1:0-49451 GCA_000404065.3 Pinus taeda
GAGCGAGAGGATCATCTCTTCGTCAAACATAGCGTTGGAATCCAAGTAGGTTTCCTTTACCCACTTGTTAATTACAACTAGGAACCTGCAAAGTAGCATTGTTTGATTGTTGCTAGACCCCTTTTGGGCTAGTAGGGATCGCCTCTATCCGTAGAGGGGATTTACCTCTCCAACACATACAAATGCATATATAATGAAACATACAAGAATATGGAGGAAAACTTGAATAGCTTTATTAAGATCAAGAATAGCAAGAGGATTAAAACCATATGTTCTGACCCAGCATCATCCTCCAGCAAGAAAGCCCTTCTTCACCTCAAGTAAATCTTAGATCACCCAACATTATGAAGTTACACCAGAAAACCAACAGCACTTCTCAACAAGATACAAGATTCCAGCCTCTAGATTTTTGTGATGAGAGATCCATATATAGATGATTGTAGGGGGGTGAGTCATCTTCTGGGGTCTTGATTAGTGTCCTCCTTCTGATAGTTCCTTATTCCACTTGGAGAATGGTGATCTCTTACTCATCCCTGGTCGAAAACAAAGAGACAAGTGTTAGAGGGGAAGCTTCTGGAAGATTCCATGATCTTACACCTCGCAAATTGTCCCTGCCATTTGTCCATTCCCGACCATCGCACCCTACAGAGGAGCTATTCAATATGCATCGCACCCTTTACACTGGGAAGGTGATATGCATCGCACCCTTTACACTGGGAAGGTGATATGCATCGCACCCTTTACACTGGGAAGGTGATATGCATCGCACCCTCTACACTGGGTATTCAGTATGGTCTAGTTTTGACCATTTCTGAGCAGTTTTTAGTGGAGAACTTCTGGGAGATGATGTAATCAGTTGACCTTGTTCCTTTAGGCAGTGAAGCAACACTTTTAGGGACTTAGGAGCCCTCAGTTTATTTACATTTATGATTGGGGTTGCAGTGCCCAAAAATGTCTATAACACCTCTGTCTGACACCTCTGTAGCGCCATCGTCACTTCCTGACGCCTCTCTATCCTTAGCATCCCAACTCCCACCTGAATAAAATCTGCCTTCTTCAATTGGAAGCCCTCAACCTGATGTTGTTCCACAGAGCCGGAGCAGCACCGGCAGTAGACATCGTCTTCCAACCTTTCTAAGCAAGTATTTTCGAAATACAAAAGTGCTTCCAATAGTTGGCTTTCTTACAAAGTCCATTTTCCCATTCATGAGCTCCACCAGAAATATGTTGATGCTTAAACCTTTACATGTTCCTCCATATATGCGAGAATTGGAACTATCAGCTTTCATAAAGGGAACAAATACATGCTCTTGTGCATTTCAAGGAATGCCAACCCCTTATCTTCAATACTAACACAAAAATTTACAGTCGGTGATGTCTCTGGAGATGAATAGTGCTTCAAGGTGTTAGGAAGCTTGTATGTTCCATTAGAATGTAACAGCTTAAAATTATCCCAATTGTTTCTTACATCAAATGCCTCACAACCACTTAAAGTGTTTCATGAGATAATTCAACCATTTTTCACCTCTATGGACATTTTTGATGTTTCAGAATTGACTTCCACATATTGGAGTTCTTCCACGAGATGTACAAAGACAAAGATATCACTGTGTTCTGTGAACTGCAAAAGTAACATATTTCAAAATTCAGTGCGTAGTGTGAGAAAACTAAATCAAGAAAAACAACCTATGACCATTTACTTCACTCCCTGTCAAAATGTAATATGTATCACTCTCCTATCTATATATCTTTTGATTCCTGAGGAACCATGTGTAGCACTACAACAAACATATAATACTTATTTTGTGACAAACAAAATGGAGAGAAAACTGACCTTGATCAAATTTCCAACCAGATTTATAAGAATTTGTCGAAATCTCCCTAGATCACTACTAAGAGTCTTTGGTACTTGGTCAGAGATTTATATTGCAAGCTTTTTTTTATTGACAATTAGCATGTACAAGTGGAAATGCAAGAAACAAGTAATTAAAAATAGAAGATACTAAAAATGAGTCTTTGGTGAACTTCACATACAAGTTGAGGGGTGAATGTATAAATGACCTATTTGTTCAATTAAAATATAATGATCATTGTTAACAATTATCGAATAGGCATTTAAAATTATATCTACTTAGCCTAACATATACCATTAGGAGTCAATCAAAACACTCCCTAACCCTAGTCCAATTTAAACACGAGAGACGACTTTTGTAATGCTCGTTAAAAGCATCAGATTACATAATCTATAGTTAAAATACAATTGTTATCAAACTTCAATATGTCATCTTGCTTCATTCTTTTGCATACTCAGATTTAAGAGAGAAAATTATAGTGTCTCGTTTGTCTCTTGAACTTTTCCTGTCTATGATTTTTAAGTCTTAATGATATCTCTATACGAAAAATCAAGCCCATAGTCATATTCAGGGATTGATTATGGTCATTAGCTCTTCATCATTGTCAAATGGAAAGTTGTAACCTACTATAGTATCCCATTACTTAAGAGAGTGGGTAATCAAGCTATTTTTCTTTTTCAATATAACCATTGCTCTCAATGATTGAGCTGTCAATTTTGAACACAACCTATTTGCAATTTAAACATCTACTCCTTCAAGATCATTGTCGATTTCACAAATTGGAAGATTTATGAAAATTTTCAAGTTAAGCTAACTAGTTCAATAGGCTCAAAACCTGACAAACCACCAAAAACAAAATTTTTTGTTGTAAACATTTCACTTAAAACAACAAAACCACATGACCTCTTTGTTTTTGAGTTGGTGAAGCTCAAGGTAAGAAAACTTAAGTCCAGTATTATTACCCACCCATGTAACTTACCATGGCTCGGGAAGTATGCTCCATCTCCTCATGGTAAATCAACCATCATGATCTTGATAACCCAAGGCACTCTTCTAATCACCCTCTCTTAAAAAATTCATTCTGCCTCTGCTTTGGGCTTGGGTTGTTGCTAAGTGCAATGTCCCTCCTTGTTTCTCTTTATTGGAAAGGAGTGTGTTTTGGGAGCAACAAGCAGGAACAAGTATTTTGGATGTGATTTGAATCACAAAGATATCTTTCTTATGGAAACAACATTGTTGAGCAACTTTTTAATGAGGTAGATACTCAGTTTAATAGATCTAGGCACTAGCTATTCAACTTTCTACCAGAAATGCCATTTTTAGTAATGGTATAGATACTCTACAAGTTGGATCCAAAGAAGAAATTCTAAATTTCATTGCTTATGTAGGGTGGGGCATCTTGTGTGATATTTCTTTTGATATTGGATGTGATAATCTTGATGTACATGTATATTGATTTACAATGTAATATACATTTTCAACCAAAACAAAGTTGCTCCAGTCAACTTGAAAGGGAGGTTGAAGAGTAAAAGCCCATTTTGACCTCCACGTCACCTTAAAGAGAGGGCAGGCCTTACTCATGCAAAGAATTTACTCAATAAATTCTTACATATTAGCATAAAGACCATTCTCTGACCAATGTCATTTGTCAATCATTTTAACCAGGTTTCTGAGATATATGTGTGTCGTCCATGATTTCATACACAATAATTATAATAATCAAGCATAACAAGCTAGACATTTATTTATATAGGAAATATGTAATTGTGGATCATAGACAAGCACAAAACACAAAACAAACTATTTGTAATATGATATTATCAAGCATTATGTGAAACTACTCGTGATAAAAACAATTTGGAAAAATAAATGAAGCTCGAGGCAACTTGGGACTACATAGTATCTAATTTGTTGAATATTTATAAAGAAACCATTAAATTGCAAATAGTTAGAAAACTTAAAGAAACCATTAGATTGTAAATAGTTAGAAAACTTAAAGAAACCATTAGATTGCAAACAGTTAGAAAACTTAGCAACATGAGTAACATTACATCCATGCCCACAAGAATGAATGCTAAAATTTTCCCACCCAAAATCTAGCACCCTTCTGAACTCTCCCACAACACCATGGTTAAAGCATTGGATTCAACGATTACAAATCTACTATCAGACATCATGAGGCCACAGAAAATAAGGCAATATACCTTGGGTAACCTTATAATTGTTTGGGAATTTATGGAATAACCAAGACTCAAAAATTAAGATAGACACCATCTCTCTTAGGATTGTCTTTGACGAGGCATTTTCACATAATTAAATGAGGCCTTCGTCACTGCCATTTGAGAGCTCAAGGTTGACGAGAACACTTCATTGGGATGACTGAAATCAAAGTCGTTATAAGTGTGGCTATAGAAATAGTTTGATATCTAGGTTTTGCTATAGATATAAATCAATTATGTCAGATAAAAATTGATTTCATCAGCTTCCAAAAGAATCTTTTTGGGTCTATTTATAGACATTCACCCTGTATCACAGAGCCTCAACTGCTTAGGCAATATGCTTTGTATCACCATGAAATCAACTTTTTGGAGTGATAGATTCTCCATGTATCACTAGAGAATCAACTTATTCAGCGATACATTGTATTGCTAGGAAATCAACTTTTCAAAGTGGTACATTCTCCCTATATCACTAGAGAGAAGTGATATACATCAGCCTAGTATTATTAAGGAAATCACATTTTAGAGTGATAAGAAGGAAATCCTTATTTCAATACAGATTTTGACTTTGATTTCACTCTCATCAATTTTATAGAGTCTACAATTGAATTAAGTTGAAGTTATAAAAAAGATAAAACTTGAAAAATCATTATATAAGTAAGTTTCATCCCAAAAATAATAAAGGTGGTCATCACTTAATATATTATACCTTCGGGATTAATAGGATGCAATGCCTCACATCACAATAATCTTCTCTGATTTACACACACCCTCTCAATGATATTGTTGTCAATGTGGATCAATAAGAAAGAATCTAAAGAAGTGGAACTCATACTATTAAGATTCCTAAATTAATCAATGAGTATTCACTTGAGAAAATAATATTGAACAAGCTCATAGATGAAAACATTTGGTATCACATCTCTCAAAGGACATCTATGAACCATATTTGTTATAAAATACGAGCAACTGAAGTTGGGTAAGCTATATCCAAAACACTACATTGTGTTGAAGTTGGAAGAAAGTAAATGCACATAGTTATAAGGTATGATATTAATTATCAAAATAATATAACATTATACATACATAGTAACTTACATATTTGGACAAATTTTTCAATATATCTAAGTTTACTTGTCACCCAACGATACCCACACAGAGAACCGTGAGTTTTCTTAATCCTGGGAGCTCAACAAAGCTAAGTTTCATTAGAGATAGTCGATCATTTTTTGTTTATACATGCATGTGTATTGCAGAAATAGACACCGTCTATGCTTGTTTCAATTTATATGAAAATAAACAGTGTGGGTATAGTGTAGCTCTTTGCATTTTGATGGTGGTAACATGTTCTTTTTAAGGTTGAGTTTGATAGATTGACAGACTGTAAACTACAGGTGATCGGGTTGGGCATGGGGGTATTCTAGGAGAAAAAAAATTTGGGGATGGGGGTAAACAAATTATATGAGAATGATAGAAGGAAAACATTATATAACAGTGGAATATGATTTCACTTAATGGTTTTATCATAGGCTTGGAGAAGGGCATGCCTTTGGAGAGTGGGAAGCTTGTAGAGCAATAATGGAGGTGGTTCTTTGTCTATGTCCATTATGGACAGCAGTGTTCGCTCAAACAATTCGAGAACAACGATATTGATGCATCCCGATTTGAGAACCCACAACGGTCCATTGATCGGAAGAGCTTCGACCATTTCGACTCTATTTACCTCATTTCTTAGCAATGAAAACTTCGGCATCAATTTCGGCAGGATTTGATGTGTCTCTGATTTCTTCGAATTCGATCTAGTTCGTTGTGACATTCTATGAAATTTGAATGGGAAGAGGGAATAATAAGTTTGCCTTGCTAAACCTCAACGAAATCTATGGGAAGAAAGAGCCAAATCCTAAGCCTGCTACCCCAACAACGAATGGAAATAATGGTGGAACTAATCCCTCAGGGTATATGCTCCTTCTCTCATGACAAGCAGTCATCCCTTGTAGCCAAACACGACGAAGACAAAACCATCTCCACCCCCTGGCCCCTTCTCCATTGAAAAAGGATGACATGGATAATCCATGGGAAATCAACCCATTTATTGTTTCTAAGGATAGTCATCAAAACGAGAAGAAGGTAGAGGAGCACACGCATGAAAATAATACAAAATCTGAACGTGAAACATTTTCTTGGTCCAAAACTGAATTTCATTCCAACGATCTTATCACTCCTCAACCTAGTGTTGCAAATATTGAGGGCGAATTACGAGGTTTTCTGACTAGTATTCCTCCCCGCAGGTCATCGCCACTTCAGGAGGCTCAAAATTGTGATGACGACGAGAAATCTTGGACACTACCAGTGCACCAACAGAATAGAGCCAGGAATTTTGGCGATGGTCGTCATAATAACATGAATAACCATTATTCTAGTGGGAACAAGAATGTGAATTTGAATCGTGATTATCTCATCCAGTGAGACAAGCAAGACATAGACAATAATAATGGTGATGGGCATAAAAGGGAAAAATGTTATGGATATGCAATGAAGCAAAATGCATATCCATAGTCCACAGTGTGGCTCATAACAACATAGCTTCTCCTACCTTTGGAGAAGATGACCTTGCATAGGCGCTTATGGATGATAGGTGCCCTACTGATGACCTTGATGAATATGATGAGTGGACCATTGACTTAAGAAAACTCAACACGGGTCCCCCTTTTGCATAGGGGGGATTTGGTAAAATTTATAAAGGTACCTACAATTGCGAGGATGTTGTAGTGAAGATCCTTGAGATACCAGAGGATAATACATAGAAATCCCAAGTCTTGGAGAAATGATTCACACATGAAGTCTAGGATGTTGGTCACTCTGAGACATGAAAATGTAGTGAGATTCATAGGGGGTTGTAAGAAACCTATGGTTTTCTATATTGGAGTATGCCAAGGGTGATTCTATGAGGCAGTCTATGGCAAAGAGACAAAACCACCCAGGGCCTTTAAAATTAGTAGGAAACAGAACCACCCAGTGCCTTTAAAATTAACAATGAAGTGGACATTGGATGTGGCAAGAGGCATGGAGTATCTACAGATTATTGGGTTTATTCACAGGGATCTGAAGTCTAATAATATGATCATACATAGACAAGTCTATCAAGATTTTTATATTTTGGGATTCATATAATTGAAGTGTAGACAAAGGGCATAACTCCAGAAACTGGGACGTACCATTGAGAGGGTTTATATGTTTTTTTAGTGGTTTTTAAAAATAATTTTGAGGTGTTTGGGTTGTAGTGGAAAGTAGGTTTCCCATATCATTTACACATTGTATGGAAAATTCATCGAACTCCATATTGTTATCAAATTTATGCATAGTTAAGGCCAATACAACTGCATCATGCTACTATCTTATATTTTTGCACTTGTCATTTTGATCGAATGGTCAGTTTGATGTTACAAAGTAGTATGCATAATATTTGCTCACAAGTTTTGAATCTTTACATTGAGATGATAAAGTGGCATATGATCTATGGCTTCTGCAAGTTCGAAATACTACAAATAATAATGTGTAAACTATTGCCTTCCACATTCCCCACTCCTCCTATTGGCGTTAATTTTCACCTATAGGTGCAATTGCTAGTATATATATTGTATAACATTTAAATATATAACCATAATCTTTAATACAATGAAATATATTTCCTTCATCTGCTCAGTTGGTTAGACTATTTATTATAGTGACAACCGGAACATCAAATATGTAATCCCTTGCTACATTAATGTGCATTAGAAAGCAACTTTCCTGATGTTAGTGTCAGTTTTGTCTTCCTGTCACCAGTGATCAAATATTCTTTTACCAAGTCTGTCAGGAGTCTCAAGGTTAAATTTTATCATGTCACTAGGTTTTCAGAGTAAATTTTGGTCACTGGCTAGTTTGTCTAGGAAGGTCTTCATTCTTTTGGAAAAATCACACATGTTGGTTGCCTACCTCACTCAGATGAAGGAATCATAATAAAAAGGATGTTTTCATTATATCAGTCATCATCATTAACATTCCATTCAGTCTCATGTCTTCATTAAGTCAATTAGGGTTTCAAGGTCCATCCTCATCATGTGTAAATCCGGCATTAAATGAGTTGTAACAAGCAGCTCTTTGGCATAAGTTTGATGAATTTTCATAAGTTCTTCATGGTTTCAATCTCAAAGCTTCCAGAAGAAGAAGTCACACTATTCAAAAAGGTAAAAAGCAACTTAGGTTTCAACTCTCCAAAGTGGCACAGTTTTAAAGGTGAAAAATCAGGTTTTCAAAAGGTATGTGTGGCCCATTTCTATTCAAAAGGGAATCATACTTGCCTATAAAAACCCAAAAGGTTCCAAACTCATTTCACTTGCTTTCTATTCTCCTTTATTCATCGAGCACTCCCCTCCATTGGTGAAAAAAACACAGGTTTCTAGGCAAATTTGGGCAAAATTGGTGGCATTGTGCTTCCAGAGACTATGTTGCGCTTCTGAGGTTGGCCCTGCGCTTCCAGACACTGCATTGCACTTTGGCGTTGTGCATCTAGAGACTGTGGTACGTTTGTGCCAGAGCAACCCGAGACTCTTCAAAACTCACCCAAATTTGATTTTGAAGCTTGCAAACTTATTTCTTGCTATCCTAAGCTCGGTCCCAGGTAATTATAACGTTATGCTTACCTTTTTCCTTTAGCAAGATGAATTCAAATGTAAGTTTGTTAGGTCCCTATACTATCAGTGTAACCCCTTATTGTTATTAGTGAAACCCCCTTATTATACTGTTGTACCCATGTAGTCCTCGTATTGTTATTATTGTGCCCCATAGAGCCCACTATTGTTATTGTTGTGCCTTTACATTATTATTGTTATGTCGGCTTTGATTATATTATGATCCCATAGACTCCTATATATAGAAAGGAGGTCTTGTCATTTGTATCATCTAATAATTGTTCATTTTTGTAATGTAAAGGAGGTTTCCCCCTCGAAGAGGCTTATTTCTAAGGTATTCATCTATATTTTCTATCTTTTTGTGAGATGGTTTCATAACATTTGGTATTAGAGCTTTGGATTCTAGGGTTTCGCTGCTCCAAATAGGTCATCGTGGAATTTTCGTTATAATTTTCTTTTTGCAATGTTTCATATGCTAACAAAAAAACCCATTTGAGACCAAATATCTCTGAAACTCGGGTCCAAATTTTAGATCTTGGCTCGCTATATTTGCGGAGATATGATCTTAGGAATTTAGGGTTTTTGAAAGCTTCAGAATTTCATCTAAAACAGGTCATTGTGGAAGTTTCACTATAACTTGTTTGCTACGAAGTTTTAGAAGCTAAACCAAAAACCCATTTGAGAAGAAAGAGGTCTGAATCTTGGGCCCGAATTTCAGATCTTGTATCGCTGTATTTTCGGATATATAAGCTGAGGAAGTTAGGGTTTTTGCAGACTCCCAAATTACATATTAAACAAGTGACCTTGGGAAAATCATCATAACTTTCTCTCTGGGCATCAGATTGAAATTTCATAAGAATTTATAGAAAGAGGACAGACTGTGGCTTTCTGTGTATATTTTTTAGATCCTAAGGTCAAAAAAGTGACACGTGGAACTTCATACAAGTGCGTTCTTCTAAAAAGGTATATAATCAGGTCATCTTTGGAGATTGTGCATAACTATTTCTTGGAGAATCCAATTTCAATCAGACTGGTGGCATTGGAAAGAGTACATAGAGGGATACTGCTGGTCGCGACTTCAGAACTGGAAGATATGAAATTACAGAGTTACAGTCGTTTCAATATTGAGCTCCTAAAATCAAGAGAAAGCAATATGAGGAAGTTTGATGGCAAAGATATAGTAAATTGGATACTACAGATGGAGAAATATTTCGATCTACATGGTGTACCACTATTACAAAAGGTATGTATTACATCTAGTTATTTAGAGCTGGATCAATTTTTATGGTATAAAGGGCTTTGTTCTCATAAACCACTTGTTACGTGGTCAATTTTCACAGAGGAAATGATAGCACATTATGAGGATACAAAGAGAAACACCTTCTTTAGCCAATTGATAAATCTCAAACAAAAGTGTTCAATGGTAGAGCACATTGAGGATTTTCAAAAATTGAATATAAGGGAAAATGATATTCCAGAGAAGCAAAGGATTGATGTCTCCATAGGGACTTTAAAGGATAACATTCAACATGAGGTTCGTCTTTGGGAACCTAATTCATTGGAGAAGGCATTTAGGTTGGCAAGGAAAGTGGAAAGAAAAATTATGGCAACAAGGAATTCTACCCCTCATAACTATAAAGATGGAAGTGTTGTTTCTCCTAGCCTTCCACAACCTACAAGGTTGACACCACAATAGTTGGAAGAAAAAATAGCAAAAGGACTTTGTCACAATTGTGATAACAAATACATTAAAGGTCATAAGTGTGCTGAGAAGAAATTATTTTACATTGATTGTGAAGAGGAGGAAGAAAGGATCAAGAAACATCAAAAGAAAAGGATATACACCAGGAACCAACCCCAAAGAAAGAAGAAATGAATCTGACCATATCTTGTAAATCATTGGCAAGAATTACCACTCCTCAAACTCTCAAGATAAAAGGACATATCAAGAAGAAAAAGGTTCAAGGAGTGAAAGATCACATCGAGAAAGAAGAAATGAATCCAACCATATCTTGTAATGCATTGGATGGAATTACCACTCCTCAAACTATCAAGATAGAAGGACATATCAGGAAGAAAAATGTTCAAGAAGTGAAAGATCACATCAAGCATCAAGAAATGAATCCGACCATATCTTGTAATGCATCAGAAGAAATTACCACTCCTCAAATTCTCAATATATAAGAACATATCAAGAAGAAAAAGATTCAAGTAGTGAAAGATCACATCAAGCATCAACAACAAGTTCTCCAACTTTTAAATGATAACACCACTTTGGTGCAGAATCGAATGAAACAAGAAGCATATCAACATCGCAGTGAAAGAAGTTTTGATATAGGTGATTGGGTATTTTTATGGCTACATCTCAGGGAAGCTATTTATGAGAAGGAAATGTTGGCAATACTACATGCACTTAAGAAATGGTGACCTTACCTAATGGGAAGACCCTTCAAGGTAAAAATGGATCATGATAGTCTTACATACTTTTTAGAACAAAGATTATATTTAGAAGAACAAAAAAAATGGTCACAAATATGTTGGGTTATGACTTTGAAATCATCGACAAAAAAAGGAAGAAAAATGTTGTTGCAGATGCACTCTCAAGAAAGGATGAGTATGTGGAAGCATTGTTTTATGCTATTTCTATTATCCAACTAGATTGGATAAACAAAGCAAGGGATGAATGGAAGAAGGACGAAGAAGTGTGGCCACTCATTCAAAAGTTGGAGAAGAACCCAGTTCAAACAATACTGCCAGAACTTGACAAGGAAGGAAAAGAAATATTGGAACCTAAATCAGTCACAGAACCGAGAAATCGATAGCTACGAAATCGACCAATTTCAGAGTATCTCATGAAGTGGAAGAACTTACCCACTGATAATTTTATACAAAATCATCCAGAACTACTCAAGCGTTGAGGACAACACTTTTTGAAGGAGAGGGGCATGTTAGGCCCTATACTACTACTGTAACCCCTTATTGTTATTAGTGAAACCCCCTTATTATATTGTTGTACCCATGTAGTCCCCATATTGTTATTATTGTGCCCCATAGAAGCCCACTATTGTTATTGTTGTGCCTTTACATTATTATTGTTATGTCGACTCTGATTATATTATGACCCCATAGACTCCTATATATAGAAAGGAGGCCTTGTCATTCGTATCATCTAATAATTTTTCATTTGTGTAATGTAAAGGAGGTTGCCCCCTTGAAGAGGCTTATTTCTAAGGCATTCATCTATCTTTTCTATCTTTTTGTGAGCTAGTTTCATAACAAAGTTCTCTTCATCTAGGGTTTTAGGTGAAATTTTCATGTTGTAGCTAGGGTAATTGATGGTTTGTCTAGTTTTGATATTCTAAACATGTAAATCTTCCACCTCACACCTCTGTACATGTTTAAAACACACTTTGATTCACTAAACAACCTATAAATCATCAAATTTCCTTACCTTTAACTAAACCCTATCTCTTACCTAGCAGTTTGAGCATATTTCCTAGAAGCTCGATTTTACAATTTCTCATAAGCATTATTTTCCCTCATTTCACTTCATTTGAGCTTAATAAATTGCTTGCAGCCCCTATTCATCTCCTAAAAATTTCCCTACCATCATTTCCATTCCTCAAACCCCTCATTTCATATTCTCACTCATTCCTCACTATTTTCTCCATTTTCCTGATTCTAGGGTTTCTACCATCATGGAGAGAGGCTCTTCACCTGAGAGGAAAAAACACCATAAAGGAGGCAAAATCATCAGATATGAGCCTACCAACTGCAATTAAATCAACTCATCACCCTTCATCAAGCAGTGTTTTGAAGATGTAAATTGTCTAGAGTTTTTCAAAAGGGTGTGTGAAGTAGGTTTTCAAGAACAATTGACAGATTGGATTGACACTCATTTGAAAGGGGAAAGGGCCATCATAGCAGGGGTTGAGTTTAAATTTTTAGTGGTTGCTATTTCACTTGCTACAGGGATACCTGATCATGGAGAATACTAGTTTAAGGGTATGAATTTGGATCTTGAACATTATAGGTCTTTCTTGAAAACACCCTACAGGGAGACCCATACACACCTTATCCCATTTGGGTGTGCATTGGAGAAGTATGCTCCATTAATGAAGGTTGTCATGAAATTTTTCACCTATGAGGGAAGTTTTTTTAAATTGTATGCATATCACATCCAGCTTCTAATGCACTGCACAACTCAAAAACCTCTCATCATGTACAATTATATGTGTAGAAGCCTTATCAAAATGTCTAAGAAGGTACAAGTGAAAAACAAAGAACACTACCCTATTCTTTTTCATCATAGCTTGATAAAGACTGTAGTTCTCCATCAACTTGCAGAGAAAAACATGGCATGAGATTCTTTCATAGAAACAGCTTTGAAATGGCATGAGACTAATGTTTCACTTCAGCATCAAAACATACCAACACAATAGATGGAGGTAGGATCGTCAAGCCAATCAGTGTAGGTTCCTAAAGCATCTAGGTGACTAGAATGTATCAAAGAGGAAAAAGGCTTGTGTTTACTTCTCATATTGAGAAAAGGGCCAAGCCTTCTACATCGGCAAAACAGGGATCACATATACGGGATGAAGACTTGATTGAGCATGAATTTGAATTGGTGGACTTGCAAACAAAAAATGAGCCTTCAAACATGCAATAGATTATCAAAAAGAAGGATTCTCATATCAAAGAACTCATGGACAACATGGCAACAACAAGGTTTGTTATCTCCTTCCTAGAATAAGAAAACAGTCAGCTTAAAGCTATACAACTCATCATGGAGAAAGAGAAAACTAAATTGTTGCAACAAGCAGGAAAAGGAAAAGCCATTTTGGATCATAGTAAACCTGAAGAAACTGAAAAACAAGGTAAGGAAAAGAGGTCAAGGACCAAGGGACTCAAGAAGGCATTGAAGGAGGAGAAAGAATACAGTTTTCTAAATGAAGACCTAGACACGGAGGAAAGAATTACCTTGGAGATCGATGAGGATAAAGAGTATTGGCTAGATAAGGTCAATGACCACTCGGAAAATCTTTTTGACAAATCCAACAGAGATAACCAGCTACTAAGGCACATGGCACGTCACTATCAAACCAGGAACATGATATGTAACATCAAGCTTAAATAGTTAGAAAACAAGCTCAAGGAAACCTTAAAGGAGAAAAATGAGAGGGATAACTTATAGATTCTTGCTGAAGAATCCATGAGGGCTTGACATAAATCATTTTGCAGCTCATGACCAATTTTGAAGGAATTCGGAGCATTTTTTTTTTTTTTTGCTATTTTGGTGCCAAATTCAGAAAATTGGCTAGTCATAGAATGGTTTTTTCCTTTGGCCTCCAAATGAAAAATGGTTTGCAATTTTGGAAAGCTCATAGCCTCCTCTCAAACCTGAGGGCCCAAATTTTGAGAAAAATGAGAAAAAGGGGTCAAAAATCAACATTTTTCCCCTCTTTTTGACAAGCGTTGCGCTTCTGGAGACACCTTGCGAGAACGAGTTTTTGAAGGCCTTTCCATGGGTTATTTTCAAAAATTGAAGGTGTTATGGAAACTAGACTAGAAAATCTAGTTGAGTGTTCTTTCATATCTTCATTTGGACCTCAGAAGGCACCTTAACGTTGGATCAAAGTCGGCGCTGCGCTTCTGCAAATTTTTGTGTTTTTCGTTTAAATTTCACTATGTAATTTCCTAGTTTTCAGTTTGAATTGGTCAAAGTCAAAACTCTTGATGTAATTGAAGTTAGTTCAAGGTTAGATGATATAATCATGAATAAATAGACATGATAGGTTGTTTTATGGTTTATTAGGCCTCATTAAGGAAGAAAAATTCAAAACAAAGTCTAAAAGAAGTGTTTGTATTTGAACTTCTCACTCTCACCTGTTGGTTGAGAGAATCTTGGAAACAGTTTCACCACCTAGGAATTCGACTCCTGAAGGTGGGGAAGTGGTTCAATTGAGTCTATATGTATCATTTCTCATTCAGAGAGAATGGTTGGAATTTTGTGAAGAAGCCTTGTATCTTATGTTCTCTTCAATTAATACAGGAGCAGTTGTAGCTATATTTCAAGAACTCTAGTTCAATGAGTCTATGGTGTTGTTTCCTTTTCCTTTCAATTTCTAATGGATAAATAATCTCCCTTTACATGCTTTATCTTCTTCCTATGAATTTCCTTGCAGTTATATAGATAGAAATCTTGAGTTTAAGCTCAGTTTATGTGGAATTCATACTTGTGTTTCTTTTCTTCTAAAGCTAATGAATTCATTCTTTCACATGCTCATTAGGTTATCTTAAGCTCACAAATCTATACTACATTGACAAACACTCTAAGTGCACCATAACATACTGACATCTAGCTCCTATTTATACTTGTCTCTGCATACTTGAAGCCCTTACCTAATTACCTATTCTAAACCCTAGTCCAACAAACCTAAATTCACAAATACTCAAACAAACTTATATATCTAGCCTAAAACCTGTTTCTTTACATATATTCATTGACATATCCTTTGAGAGATCCCTCTCTAGTTCAGTAGGGCTATCTATTGAGCTGAAAGTGGTTTGAGGTTACCTCTTTCGATCTCCTCCTCAACCTAGGAAATTGTAGAGGATAACACCTGACACATGCAAAATAAGCTTTCCATGTTTTGGTGGGCTACACAAGAGGAATTGTGACCTTGTTGACTGTGCACATGATGATGTGCAGGAGGGCCTAAGATTAAGATGACCTGGTTCCTCCTTGAGAAAACTATATTTAAAATTTCAAAAAATACATAGGTTTAATTTATATTTATGTGTACGTATAAGATATATATATTATAATATAATATAATGATATATATATTTAATTATTTTTTCCCAGATATGTATCAGGCAAGTAGGTAATAAGATTCATTACCATGGATAGAAAAAGTAGTATATTTTTATATATCTATTAATTTTTATAATGTTATAATTATATATATATCTATATATATATATATATATTGTAAATAAAAACATTTTATTTTTTGAAGCAAGATTTAATAAAATGATGATTTAAAAGTATGAAAGTTTTTTATAAAAAATTGCTTGATATTAAATATGATAATTAAAAATAATAAAATACAGAAATATCATTGATAAGAATAAGAAAAAATATTTATAATTTAGTTTCTAAATAAAAGTAAAATAAAAATTAAGCTTTATTTTTTAAAATAAGGTAGTCAAGAAATAGGAAAATTTATTTATGAATTAATAAAAAAAATTGAAACATGAAAAAAGTGAATATATATATATATATAGAGAGAGAGAGAGATAGAGAGAGAGAGAGAGAGAGAGATTTTATAACAGTACAAGCATTGTTTTTCCAAAAAGAATGATAGAACATTAATATTATTTTATTAGAAAAGTGAGAAAGGAGAAAGTACTAATACTACCACAGTTAATTCTAGGCTTCTATCTACCATTTAGAAAGTAATAACTCATTTTCTTTAACATGAATAATTCTAAGTCATCAACGAGGGATGATGCTATCTTCTGAATTATAAATGGTTCTTATAAATTGGATTTTGATAATACATCATTTGTTTTGAGGCTCATCTTAGATGCAATATTCTTCTTTATCAAACTTCTCATTTTTCTCTAAATTTCCTTAGTTATTTTAATTTGGATTTCAGTGAACTATTTCTTCAAACAAGTAGTGTACATTATGTTGCAGGTTCTCATTATAAAGTTTTAACTTCTGGTATTGCATTCAATGACTAACATGAACCAACAGACTTCTCAAATCACTCGTCTAGACTTAGAAGTGAGGGGATGTGACCCTCTTTCCTTCTTGGAATCACATCGGACCTAAGAAATTCGACCAGCCATAAATATGGTGGCTCATGTGTTGTCTAATCTTCATGAAATCGTTCTTCTACCTTCGTGAATGCTCGGCCTTTAGAAAGAGAGGGAGATTGTACCTCATATTTTCGATTCAGTGGGAGAATGCATAACTCGACCTCTAGTAGTCAGTAAACTCATATCTTCCTACCCAGAACTCCTTTCTGACTCTTATTCTCCAAACTCTAACACTGCAACAATGAGAAAACATGATTTATAAGCAGAGGAACTAGTTCTTCCTTGGATTAGTGCCTGCAATCTTTATTGGCTTCTCATCCCACCTGAAAAGTTTCCATATTTGTATAAAACTCTCACCTGTAAGAAATATTTGCAGAGAACACAATATCAGTGAATAAAATCAACTGATGACACCTATTTATCACCTTATCAACTGAAATTTTTTAATTTCATTGAAGCTCAAAGGTGAAATCTAAATGATTTCACTCTCAAGTCCAAACTAGAGTGTCTAGTTTCAACACCGAGGTATGTTACAATCACTAGGGTTCCAAAACGCTAAGCTTCTCCTTCAAACTCTCTCCAATAGCTATTTCTTCAAACTCACAAATGCACAAATGAGGAGAGTCTCCTCATTTTCCTTCTTTTATTAGCTTGAGATCACCTTTTCATCATCCTTTTATTAAATTAACTTTATAAAGTTAAAGTGACTTTTCACTTGCCTAAGGAATAACGCCATTCCTCCTTTTTAGAATGTATAATGTTTTCCTTAGGCAATTCTAAGTCCCCTTTATTAAATATTTCCCACTGTAGGTGCTCACTATAAATTTTTAACTTCTGGTATTGCATTCAGTGACTAACATGAACCAACAGACTTCTCAAATCACTCGTCTAGACTTAGAAGTGAGGGGATGTGACCCTCTTTCCTTCTTTGAATCATGTCGGACCTAAGAAATTCGACCAGCCATAAATATGGTGGCTCATGTGTTGTCTAATATTCATGAAATCATTCTTCTGCCTTAACGAATGCTCGGCGTTCAGAAAGAGATTGAGCTTGAACCTCAGAGTTTCGATTTAATGGGAGAATGCATAACTCTACCTCCAATAGTCAGTAAACTCATATCTTCCTATCCAGAACTCCTTTATGACTCTTATTCTCCAAACTAGAACATCACAACAATGAGAAAACTTGATCTATAAGAAAAGGAACTCATTTTTCCTTAGATTAGTGTCTGTAATCTTTAATGGCTTCTCTTCCCACATAAAAAGCTTCTAGAGTTGTCCAAAACTCTCACCTGTAAGAAATATTTGCAGAGAACATGATATTACTGAATAAAATCAAATGATAACACCAATTTATCATCATATCCGCTAATAATCATTTATTCCATTGAATCTCGATGGTGAAATCTGAGTGATTTCACTCTCAAACCCAAACTAGGGTGTCCAGTTTCAACATTGAAGTCTGTTATGACAGCTAGGGTTCCAAAACCCTAAGTTTCTCCTTCAAACTCTCTCCAAGAGCTCTTTATCCAAACTCACAAATGCATGAATGAGGAGAGTCTCATCACTTTCCTTCTTTTATGAGCGTGGGGTCACCTTTTCATATTCTTTTTATTAAATTAACTTTATCAATTAACTTTATGATATTTCACTTTACAAAGTCAAAGTGACTTTTCACTTTCCTAGGGAACATCACCCTTTCTCCTTTTTAGATTTTATAATGTTTTCCTTAGCGAAATGTAAGTCCCCTTTATTAAATATTTCCCCACTTTGGCCTATGGGAACCATTTTAGGCTAGCGGACTCAATCATAAGCTTCACAAGTGGTCAAGGACATTATATACCTCCCTACCCAAGATTACGTGTCCTCAAGCAATTTCAATTCAAGATGTTTGAGCACATGTTCACCTTTCCAAGTAGCATCTTCTACTAGAAATTATTTCCTTTTTACTAGGTACTCCTTGATTTTCATGTTCCACAGCTTCCTTCCCCTTGTATTTAGGATCCTCTTGGGAACCAAGATCAACTTTCCTTCCTCATGCAAAGGTGGCAGTTCTATGGAAATAACAACATGTTGCCCCAAGGCTTTTTTGAGGCACGATACATGAAAAACATTGCGAGTTTTACATCCTTCAAGAAGCTTGAGTTCATAGAACACTTCTCCCAGTCGCCTCAAAATTTTGCATGGCCCATAGAACATAAGTTTCAACTTTTCTACCCCTTTGGTTTTTAGGTATGGTTGTTTGTGGGATTGAAGATGCAGGTACACCATATCTCCCACTTCAAAGTTGTGCTCCACCCTATCTCTGTTTGCATATAGTTTTTGTTGACTCTAAGTCATATGTAGATTGTCTTTAAGGACTTTAAAAATGTCATGGCTCTCGTTGAATTAGAGAAATTTTGAGGTCTAAAATGGGCTTCCTAAGGAATATTATAAAATAATAGTGGAAATAATAAAATAATATTAGATTACATCATCAAATTTTAGACGAAAAAAGAAAAAACTATTTTTTCAGCTCATAATATCAACTTATCTCTCTACGGGTTTACTCAAAGTTTGAGTGTGAGCACTCGTTGGATGCAAAATTTGATTCTTCATCCAAGAACTACCCATCTTACATACTTTCGATGGACCTTTCTACACAAAAAATGAGAAATACATGAAAAAGTGTGATTGCAATCACATTTTTCATATATTTATCATTTTTCATGCACCAGGGTCCATCGAAAGTATGCAACATGGGTACTCTTTGGATAATTAATTAAATTTCGCATCCAGTGAGTGCTCCCATTTGAAATTTAAGTAAAACCATAGGGAGATAAGTTGAAAGTACGAATTGGAAAAATAGTTTTTATTTATTTATTTATTTTTACTTTTACTTTTTTAATCCAAAAATGGTGAATCATCCCCATGATTAACATCATCACCTTGAAGACTATTGGTTATTTTAAAGTTGATTTTGGTTGTATATTTTTGTCTTGAGGCCCATTTTTTATCTCAAAATTTCTCTAATGATCCTGTCTTTAGCCAGTGGTGCCCGACTGTCCCCAAATATCCTTTCTGCAAAACTCGGGTTGTCATATCCACATAATGCTCTGAAGGGATTCATGTCAATAGACATGTGGAAAGTGGTATTGTAGCAATGCTCTCCCAGATGAATTCACTTAACCCATGCCTTTTGTTGGTCGGTCACGAAATTCCTGAGATAACCTTCGAGGCACTTGTCAACTATCTCTATCTGCCCATCAATTTGTGCGTGGTAACTAGTATTGGGAGTTAGCTCAATCCCCACAGGTCTGAAAAGCTCCTGCTAGAATTCGCCCATGAACCTGTTATCTGATTCAGGTGGATATTGGTTGCCACCTGCCTATTCCACCTAGACCTCCAGTTGGTTTCATCTGTTTCCTTGTTTATTTCAACATTTACTATTTTTAGCATTTTTTGTGTCCTGAACTTTCAAAGTAGTTTTGACCCCCTAAACGAAGTTTTTTTGAGGTCCGTAGCAGGCCTGTGGCCTTAGACAAGGGGTTTGTCACAGATCCTATAGTACTCATAGAGATCTTTCCAACAAGGTATCATACACGTCAAACAGAGATAATGTGACCAAGTTACGACCTCAGGAAGTTGGCTACCCAACTAACCCCTGTGACCCACAAACTCTTGGTGTTCCATCTCCTGGTTTTAGGGTTTTTGTTTTTAGGGTTTTCCCTTGTTTTTCAATAATAAATAGGCCCTTGAGCCTCATTTTAACACAGTTCAGAGGCGTGCACCTACCACATCTCTTCTCAGAGATAATCTACCATCACCTGGGCTAGTTTATTCCCATTTTGTTTGGAAGCATATTTCAATATTTCGATATTAGTGAAATGAAGTGTTATTTCTGCTACATCTATGTATTTATGGTTATATCTATAATTTGTTGTGTTTCTTTTTAAGTTTGGGTCAATGGTATCAGAGCGATCTACTCTTTCTTTGTTTTTCTTTGCATATCCCCAATGAGGTCAGGGTATAAGGAGTTACGGCTCAAATTGGTTGAACCTTTACAAGACTAGCCTCACAAAACCTGACAGCCTCCCATGGTTGAAGAAAAGAAAGATGGGGGGCCAGGAGATCCTTTCAAAATGTTTCTCAAGGAAGCCCTCGAGCAACAAAGGAACATGATGATGGATAACTTTGCTCAAATCCTTCAACAGCTACCCACACATGACGCATCTTCATCCAACAGCCACTCCTTTTAAGGTACAAGTTAACTTCGATATTCCCATATTTGACAACCAAATAGATGCAAATGTTGTAAATAAATGGTTGAACCTGTTGGAAGGATATTTTTCAGTTCATGACTTTTCCAATCGGGAAAATATTACTTTTGTATTTCTCAAAGTAGCGCCACATGTCAGGGACTGATGGGAAACCTACAGTGAACAAAAGGACGAGACAGAATCCTCATTGTTTTTAGTCGCACCCACTTTGGATTCTTTCCAAGACACCATCAAGGAACAATATTACCCTTTCGGGAGCTATGAATATAAATACATAAAGTGGACCATGCTATGGCAGGGAAGGGACCAATATGTGTCAAAGTTCACAAATGTTTTCCATACCCTCTGCACGAAATTTGGTATCAAGGATTCTGAGCAGCATTTGGTACTAAAGTACCAAGATTTTCTACACAAGTACATCTAAGACGAGATGGAGCTCCTAGATATCTCTTCGCTCAGCAAGACATACCAATACATTGTCAAGATTGAGCAAAATTTTAAACAAAAGAAGCAAGACTTTGTATCTGTAAAACCAAAGCAAGGAAAAGGCAGCCCAAAACCACAAAGAAAAGACCAAAGTCAAGGCAAGGTGAACCAGGACAACCCACTGAAGCCACAGGCAAAGAAAAACACCACAAAGATAAAGAATGACATAGGAAAATGGTGTGAGTTCCAAAAGAGCTTCATTCACAACACAAGTGAGTGTCGGTCCAAGCAGTCACTGGTGATCGAATTGAAGGCTTTCGAATTAGATGCATTTTCTGACTTTAAGTCAGAACCTGACAAGGGGTATGACAAAGGGAAGAAGATCATTGACGTAGATCCCAATGTCACCGTGGCCACCACCAAGATCTAGAAGAATGAGCCTAAATATCCAGAGGAGGGGGAACTCCTCTTACACTCACAAATGTGGATGAAGGGTTCTCCGTTGCAGTTCATTATCAATAGAGGGATCCAAAAGAACCTCATTTAAGCATAGGTAGTGAAGTTCTTAGGCCTACCGACGAAAACACATTTGAAATCGTATACTATCGGCTGGCTTCACAAAGGACGTGTCAGCCAACAGTGTCGCCTTCCCTACAGTATCAAGCCCTTCACGGATGAGTTACTGTGTGATGTTGCTCCTCTTGAAGTTTGTGATGTATTATCAGGACAACAATACTTGTGGAAGTGACATGTTGTATATGAGTCTAGACCTCACTCTGTGATCATTACTTTGGGAAATAAGTTGTACAAAATACTAAAGGTAGCTTCACCTATTACCATCTCTTTATTCACTGCAAAGCAATGTAGTAAGATCATTTCCCAGAACAGGAAAATTGGTTTCCTTATGATTCGCTCTCAGGGCAAGAAGAAGGTTGTGGCCACGGCTTCTAGACAGGGCTCCTTCACACATCAGTAGCAGATGGACAAGGTCGTTGAGGAGTACAAGGACATTTTCGCCTCACCTACAGGAGTACCTTTGCACTGTCAAGTCAAGCACTCCATCGATCTTACCCCGGGTGTGCCACTACCCAATGGACCGATCTATCGACCCTCTTTTCTAAAGAACGATGAGATTAAGAGGCAAATTTAGGAGTTATTGCAGAACGGGCACATCAGGCCAATCTCATCACCCTGTGGGAGCCCGATTGTATTTTTACAGAAGAAGGACGAGACCTAGAGACTCTGTATTGAATATCAGGTGTTAAACAAGATCACTGTCCAGAATAGGTACCTAATCCCACGGATTGATGACCTTTTGGACTATTTCAAGGGGGGGAAATATTTCAGCAAGATTGACTTGAAGTCTAGTTATCACTAGGTGCCTATCGAACCCTCTGATGTGTGGAAGATTGCCTTCAAATCCAAGGAGGGGTTTTTCGAATGGTTGGTCATGCCTTTCGGGTTGACAAATGCCCCCACAACCTTCATGAGATTGATCGATGACATCTTGTGACCCTTCACCAATGCATTTTTTGTGGTGTATCTATATGACATCCTTATATTCAACTAGAGTTGGGAAGAGAACATCCACCATATTTGATAGGACCTTCTTCAAATCCTATGACAACACAAGCTGTATGCCAATTTGGAGAAATGCACTTTTGGCATGACCAATGTTTAATATTTGGGGTACATCATTGATGAGAAAAGTGTGCATGTGGACCTAACCAAGATACAAGTCATTTGGGATTGGTCAGCCCCAACCACTCTAACAGAGCTTCGCAGCTTTCTAGGTCTTGCTAATTTTTATCGCAGGTTCGTCTTGGGGTTCTCTCATATCGCTTGGCCTTTCAGTCAATTCACCAAGGGGGAGCGAAAGAAAAGATTTTTTTGTCTGAAACCCAAGAGAAGGTGTTTGCTGACTTGAAGAATCACCTCTTCTCTGCATCAGTGCTCACATTACCATACCTGCAGCAACCATTTGAGATTGATACAGATGCCTTCGTCTATGCTATTGGTGTAGTTCTTACTTAGCAGGGGCATCCAGTGGCTTACCATAGTGAGACACTTTCAGACACAATCCGAAAGTATCCCACTTATGGCAAAGAAATGTATTCCATTGTACAAGTATGTCGTTAATGGAAGCATTACATTTTAGCGAAGGAAACAATCATCCACATAGACCATCGACCCCTCTGGGTAGTGATTCATCCCTGCTATGTATTCCCTTAGATCTATTGATTTCTCACCTTGTCCTAAGGATGAACCACATTCGCTGGTTCGAAACGTCGACCAAATCCTAACAATGTAATTAATCCAAAAGACTGATATCAACATTATGGATCACAAAAGTCTTAGATCTAACAAGGGAAGTTGTAGAACGATCGCTGCCAGAAATGGTCCACATACTTGCAACAGTTCCATTTCAACATTAATTACAAGAAGGGTGGCACCAATAATGTTGCAAACTGTCTCATCTGACTACCATTCATGGCACTGATCTCTGTGCTTGATTCCTGTGGGCACAAGACTTCGAGGTGGTTGCATCTTTACAAGACCGATTCAGAATTCGGTAGCACAGACCAGACACTCCTGGAAGGGAAGCAAGTTCCAAATTTTCACCTCCAGGGTGTATTGTTATGCCACCTAGGACACATTTTTGTTCCTTCAAGCAAGCGTGCTAAGATGAATTGTGAGGCGCACTACAGTCGAGCCGTTGGACATTTCGAATTAGAGAAAATAATGGCGGTAATGCATAAGTAATTTTATTGGTCAAAACTTTTCTAGGATGTTGTTAAGTACATTAGATCCTACACTGCATTTGTCATTGCCAAACCAACCATCAAAAAGCAAGGCCTATATACTCCTCTACCTACTCCTATTCAACCTTGGGAATCCATCTCCATGGATTACATGTCGGGCCTTCCTTCTACTAAGCACGGCAACAACTACGTTTTTGTGGTCATCAATAGATTCTCTAAGATGGCCATCATGACAACCTGCAAGAAGAGTATCATAGCAGAGGCCAATGCTAAGCTCTTCTTTGAGAAAGTGTGGGTACACTTTGGGATCGCATAGTCTATTATCTCAGATCGGGACAACAGATTCCTAAGCGAATTTTGGTCCGGTCTCTAGTCGATGTTGGATACCAAACTCACTAAGTCCACAACGTTCCACCCCCAAACTAATGGCCAAACAAAGGTCGTCAACAGGATTATCGTACACATTTTACGCATATACAACTCAAGGCATCCACGCACATGGGATGAAATCCTCCCCTATGTCCAACACAGCTACAACAGAGCTCTCCATAGCTCAACGAGCCATAGCCCCTTTAAGGTAGGGCTGGGATTTCAACCATTATGTCCCATTGATGTGGCCATACCATTTGCAGCTACTCAGGTAGATTCAGCTCACCTCCACTATGAAGCCGATAGGGCTAACAACTTCATTGAGAACATTCAACACATCCGCCAGCAGGTCAATGATATATTGGACAGAGCCAATGCTAAGTACAAGTAGCGCCATGATTAGCATCGAGTGTTGCACAAGTTCTAGGTGGTTGACAAAGTTTGGGTACATTTTCAGAAGGAGGGCCTCGTTGGACCCCACCGCAAGCTTCACCCACTCCGATATGGGCCATACACCATCACCAAGGCTTTAGGGGACAATTCCTCCGAGCTCAACATCCCACCATTCCTTGGTTTACACCCAATGTTCAATATAGACCACCTTCGACCATACTTTCCACCATTGTTGAACACATCTGACATTGTAGAACAACTCACACCAACAAAGCTAAACCTGGACTGCATGGAACAAGCCACAATTGATCAACTCATGGACACATAAATCAAGAACACTCATCAACAGAGGATCTAGCTATATCGAGTTGTCAAAGCAGGCCAACTCCTTCATCAGGGCAAGTTGTTCACTAGAGAACAGAATCAACACAAATTTCCTCACCTCATGGAGGCTCTGAACGCAATGGGGACCATTGCTTCCTAAGGAGGGAGGACTGGTCCAGGTGGATATCTATGGTCACCCACCTATTCCACTTAGACCTCGAGTCGGTTTCATCTATTTCCTTGTTATTTCAGCATTTACTATTTTTAGCAGTTTTTAGGGTCCTAAACTTCTGAAACTGTTTTGACCCCCTAAACGACGTTTTTTTAGATCTGCAGCAGGCTCATAATCATAGGCAAGGGCTTTCCATAAATCTTGTATTACTCGAAGAGACCTTTCCAACAAGGTGTCGTGCGCGCAAAATGGAGATAATATGACCAAGTTATGACCCCAGGGAATTGGTTGCCCAACTAACCCCAACGGGGCCCACAAACTCTTTTGTTCCATCTCTTGGGTTATGGTTTTGGTTGTTTAGGGTTTTCCCTTGCTATTCAATAATAAATAGCCCCTTGAGCCTCATTGTAACATAGTTCATAGGCATGTAGCCACCACATCTCTTCTCAGAGATACGCTACCATCACCCGAGCTAGTTTATTTCCATTCTGTTTGTAAGATTATTTCAATATTTTGATATTAATGAAATGAAGTGTTATTTTTGCTGCATCTTTGCATTTATGGTTATATCTGTAAATTTTTTTGTTCATTTTTAAGTTCGGATCACTATCTCTATCACTAACAATGGTCTTTGGCAACCCATGCAATTAGAAGACCTCCTTGAAAAATAGTCCAGCCACCTGCGAAGCTGAATATTTTGACGATATGGCAAAGAAATGGGAAAATTTTATGAGCTGATCTACCACCAAATATATGAAATATTTTCCTTGCACTGAAGGTAAGCTAGCGATACAATGGAAATTATCTCCCACTTCTTCTCTAGGATGTGGAGGGGTTGCAGTAAACCTATTGGATGGGTGTGCTTCATCTTGTTTTTTGGAAAGTGTGGCACTCCCTCGCAAATCTCTCAATGCATCCATCTTAATTTTTCTAGGTGTACCTCTCCCTAATCTTCTTGTAGGTATTTAGATATCTTGGATGTCTTGCTAAGGGTGAGATGTGAACTGCCTGCATGATTCTCTCTTTGAGTTTTGATTCTAGCACAAGATAGATCCAGTACTTATAGTAAATAATGTCATGCATAACCCAATATCTATTATCACAGATTAATCCTTCCAAAATATTACAAGAAAAATTATTCTTTGAATACTCTACCAACACTAGAGACTTCCAATCTTTTGTCATCTCTACGAATGAGAAGGTAGCATTCTTGATAGAGGATCAACCACTATGTTGTTCTTTCCCTTGATGTACTTTATCTCAAAGTTGTAGGCCTAAAACTCACTTATCCACTTTTGTTGCCTCTCACTCAATTATTTTTTCTCCATGAGGAACCTAAAGTTGTTCTGGTCTATCCTTACATCGGCTCCCCACTAGATAATGTTTTAATTTGGCCAATGCATGTGTTATGGCCAACATCTCCTTGTCATATATCGAATAGTGCAGTTCATAATCTCTAAGCTTGTGACTTTCTAATGCTATGGGGTGTTTATTTTTCATAAGGAATACTCTTATTCCTATCCCTAAAGCATTGGATTCCAACACAAATGGTTGGGTGAAATTAGGTAAAGGAATCACAGGGAAAGTGCTCATCACCTCCTTCATCATTTCGAATGTTTCATGTGTTTTCTCTAACCAACTGAAGACTCCCTTCTTAGTGAGGGTTGTAAGAGGAATTGCTAACTGCGAAAACCCCTCAACAAAATTTATGTAGTAAGTGCAAAGACCAAGGAATATTTTCAGTTCTGACATTTTTTTTGGTGAGCCCTCCATAATCGCCCATATTTTCTCCTTCTGCACCTGTACCCCACCATGACCAATCACATGCCCAATATAGAGCACATATGTTATGCCAAATTCACACTTTGACTTCTCCTCTAGAATTCCCAACACCTCATCCAAATGTCTCAAGTGGTCTTCCCATGTCTTGTTGTAGACCAATATGTCATCGAAGAAGACTAGCAAATACTTTTGTAACTTCTTATTGAATACATTGCTCAGACAGGATTGGAAAGTTGTGGGAGTGTTGGTTAGCCCAATGGCATAACCAAAAACTTGTAGTGCCCATAGTGGCGCTAAAAAGTTGTCTTTGGGATATCTTGCTCCCAAATCGGGATCTAATGATAGCCAAAACAAAGATCAATCTTCGAAAAATATTTGGCCCATTTCAACTCATCTATCATGGGAATAGGATATTGGTTCTTGATTGTCTTCTTCTTCAAAGCTCATTAGTCAATACACATTTGCAAGGTGTCATCCTTCTTCTTAACCATCACTATCAAAGAAGCAAACAGACTAGAGCTCGATTGAATATGGCTCAATCTTAATAACTCTTTTATTTTATGGCCTTTTGTATCTCATCTTTATAGACCTTAGGATGCCAATAAGGAGTGGTTATTACTCCTTGCACACCCTCCTCAATTTTGATGACATGTTCAAAACCTTTGTCTGGTGGTTTGCTTGGAGGAATGTCAGCAAAAAATTTATGATGTTTACATAGTAATACCTGAATGTCTTTTGAGTGCCATCACAGTTGCTTTGGTTGCATGTTATCTGTAATAAGGAACTCTACTTCCCACTCAATATCACTTCGCCTCAAAACTGCCTCCATATGGTTGGATGAAGCTAGATTTGGCAGGTACTTAAGCATGGCCCTCAAAACTACCCTCCCGCCATCTATGAGGTCATTGAACTCCATTTCCATGTTTTGTTGGTCCATGGTGTACTTCTCAATGTAGTAAAGCCACTAGCAACTCAACACCACATTAATGTCTAGTACATCCACCACAAAGAATTCCTCTGATAGTACTGTAATATTATGTTATTCTTTTTTTTATTTGTTTCCTTTGATGATATCGATGCTTCCATGTGTTTTATCACCTTTGCAAAGATTTTATCATAATCTTCAAATTTTTGGGCAAATAGTTCTTCTTCACTTGAAAGCATTTTTATCATGTTATAATCTTCCTTTTAGACCCAATAGTTGTCCAGGAACATGCATTGATACCACTGTAATGTTATGCCTAATAAAACTTCAGATTTTTCTCTCAATTTTCTGAGTTTTTTTTTGAATTTGGGTTTCAGTGAATTATTTCTTCAAACATTTATTCTACATTTTGTTGTAGGTGCTCACTGTAAATTTGTAACTTATGGTATTGCATTTAATGACTAACATGAACCAACAGAGTTCTCAAATCACAAATATACTCCTTATGACGACTCAAAAATAATTACATAGTTGATACAATAATCATCTAATCCACAAACAACCTTCACACATTCAAAATTTGAGTGTACAATGAATTAAACAAGAGTATGGACCTAGTATTTAGATGGCATCTAGCAAGATTACACATACATCTGATATAACACAAGTGGACGTATATTCCAGCATTAGTGTGAGAAATATGCTTCCCAATACCAAATCTCGGACCAAGTATGATGGCACGTACCACCAGCAGTCAACAAAGGGGTTCCAACAACTATTATAGATACAATATATTTGTTGTAGCCCCTCCCAACTCACCAACAACGGCTCAAAACTCTGTACAATCAGCACAAGACCCAAATCGAGCTTCTCTAAGATGACATACAACCTCACATAATAGGAATAACGGCAGCCTTTGAATAGCAGTTAAACTCGTTCCATCTTGGTTGTAACTCAACCAAGAAAATGTGAAGTGCTCATCCATACTTAGCAGCGAGGGGATGCAACCTTCTTTCCTCCTTGAAATCACACCAGACCTAAGAAATTCAACCAGCCTTAAATATGGTGACTCTTGTGTTGTCTAATATTCATGAAATCGTTCTTCTGCCTTCGAGAATTCTCATTCATTAGAAAGAGAGGGGGCATGTACCTCAAAAATTTGATTTAGTGGTAGAATTTATAACTCAACCTCCAGTTGTCAATAAACTCATATCTTCCTACCCAAAACTCCTTTATGACTCTTATTCTCCAAACTCGAAGGCCACAACAATGAGAGAACTTGATTTATAAGCACAAGAGCTCATTCTTCCCTGGATTAGTGCTTGCAATCTTTAATGTCTTCTCTTCCACATGAAATGCTTCCATATTCATCCAAAACACTCACTTGTAAGAAATATTTGCAAAGAACACAATATCAATGAATAAAATCAATTGATAACATCTAATTATAACCATATCCACTGAAAATATCTTATTCTATTGAAGCTCGGTAGTGAAATCTGGATGATTTCACTCTCAAATCCAAACTAAGGTGTCTAGTTTCAACACTAAAGTCCCTTATGGTGGCTAGGGTTCCAAAACCCTAATCTTCTCCTTCAAACTCTCTCCAAGAGCTCTTTCTCAAAACTCACAAATGCACTAATGAGGAGAGTCTCCTCATTTTCCTTCTTTTATGAGCTTGAGGTCATCTTTTCTTGTTTCTTTTATTAAATTAACTATATAAAGTCACTTTATGTTATGTAACCAAATCAAACAAAAAAAAAGATCAATGACTTGAAAATAAGCCTCTTCGAGGGAGAAACCTCCTTTTACATCACAAAAATGAATAATTCTTGGATGATACAAATGACAAGAGCTCCTTTGTATATATGTAGGAGTCTAAAGGGTCATAATATAATTAGGGCCTACATAACAATAATAGTGTAAGAGAAAAATAATCACAATAGTGGGCTTCTATCATGCACAACAATAACAATATCGGGGCCACATGGGACACAACAATAACAATATAGAGGTTACACTAGTATTATAGGGACCTAACATTCCCCTTTCCTTTGAAAAAAATGTTTTCATCAATGCTTGAGTAGTTCTGAATGCTTCTCTATAAAATATCCATCCTCCCATGTGGAATTTTCCGTGGGTAAGTTCTTCTACTTAATGAGATATTCTGAAATTGATCGATTTTGTAGTTGTTGGATTCTTATATTCGTGATTTCTTTAGCTTCTAATATGATTTTTCCATAATCATCAAGTTCTAGCAATATAGTTTGCATTAGAAGTTTGTCACGTATAACCTTCTTCAAAAATGAAACATGGAAAACTTGGTGTATTCATGAAGTTGTAGGTAACTCCAATTTGTATGCCATAGTACCACTCTTTTGCAATATCTTATAAGGGCCATAGTACTTGGGTGATAGTTTATTATTCTTCTTAGCTTGTTTGAGTGACATTTTCTTGTATGGTTGTAGCCATAAAAATACTCAATCGTTCATGTCAAAACTTCTTTATTTGTGATGACAATCTACTTGTTACTTCATTCAATTTTGCGCTAGATTTATATTATCCCTTAAGAGGTGGAGAAATTTTTGTTGATGCTCGATGTGATTTTCCACTACTTGAACCTTAGCATTGTCCCTTAGAGATGATGTGATGGACTGTCTATCCATAAAGTGCCATAAATGGGGTCATTTTTGTTGCAGTATGGAAGGAATTGTTATACCACCATTCTACCAGAGGTAACCACTTGACCCATTATGTTTGTTTATCACATACAAATCAATCAAGATATCCTTCCAAACATTTGTTCACTATCTCAATTTTCCCATGATATTGAGGATGATAAGATGAGTTATGAGTCAATCGAGTACCAAGACAAGAAAATAATTATGCCCAAAAATTTTCAGTGAAAAGGCTATCTTTGTCACTTACAATAATCTTTGGATTTCCATGTAACTTTTGAATTGTTTCCACAAATGCAGAAGCAACTATATTGGTTTTGAAAGGATGAGATAGAGCACAAAAGTGTGCATACTTGGTAAGTCTATCAAGTACCACCATGATGACACTCTTTCCCTCAGAGTTGGGTAGACATGTGATAAAATCCATTGAGACCTCCTCCCAACGTTGACTTGGAATGGCTAATGGTTGTAAAAGACTTGGAGTTTTAATTGCATCAAATTTATTTTATTGGCAGACCAAACATTCGGCTACAAACTTCTGAACATCATTTAAAGCCATCCCAAAAAATTCCTTATTGACCCTATGGTAAGTTTTTAAAAATCTTGAGTGCCCTCCTATATGAGAGGTGACCAATTCCAAAAGAACTTTTTCTTTGAGTTTGGAATTCTTACATAGATATAAACAATCTTTGTACCATAGTGAATCATTTTTTCCAGATAAAAGTATCAAATGCACTAGGATCTTGTTGAAATTTTTGAATGAGTGTCCACACTTATTTGTCATTCTTCCATTCATCCCTTGCTTCATCTATCCAATCAGGTTGGATAATAGAAATAGCATAAAGCAACGCCTCCACATCCTCGTCCTTTCTTCAGAGCGCATTTGCAACAACATTTTGTTTCCCTTTCTTGTAGATGATTTCAAAGTCATAACCCAACATCTTTGTGACCCATTTTTGTTGCTCTTCTAAAAATATTTTTTGTTCCAAGAAGTATTTAAGACTATCATGATATTTTTTTACCTTGAAGTGTCTTCCAATTAGGTAAGGGCGTCATTGCTTTAGGACATGTAGAATTGTCAACATTTCCTTATCATAAATGGGTTTGTGTAAATTATTTCCTTTGATTGGATGAATTTCAAAGGCAGTGTTTCTTCCTTCTTGCATTAAAATAACACCAATTCCATTTCTTGGGGCATAACATTCCACAATAAAGGTTTTTTTAACTCTAGTATATCTAACATCGGAGCTCAGCACATTGCCTCTTTAAGATGTTCAAAAGCCTTAGTTGCTTTTGGTGTCTAAGAAAATTCATAATTCTTTAGTAATGTTGTTAGAGGTACTGTTATTTTTCCATAATTCTTAACAAACTTGTGATAATACCCTATCAACCCGAGAAATCCTCGAAGATGCCTTAAAGTTGTGGGAATTTTCCATTCCTTAATGGCTTTAATTTTATTAGGGTCTACCTTAACACCCTCGCAAGATACAATATTACCCAAATATTCCACCTCTCATACCCCAAAAAACATTTGGAGGTTTTTTCATATAATTGTTTCTCTTCCAATAGTTTGAGCACCTTGTTAACATGTTCAGCATGATCCTTCCAAGACTTGTTGTAGATTAGTATATCATCAAAAAATACTAACACAAAGTTTCTAAGGGTTTGAAAATGGAATTCATCAAACCTTGAAATATGGAAGGTGCATTAATAAGGCCAAAAGTCATGACCAAAAAGTTATAATGACCTTCATGAGTTCTTAATGTTGTTTTCAAATGTCTTCAGTCGTCATTTTAATTTGATGATATCCTAAACGAAGGTCCAACTTGGTGAAGTAAATTGCTCCATGTAATTCATCCAACAATCCATCAATGACAAGAATGAGAAATTTATCTTTAATACTGAGCTTGTTGAGCTCCCTATGATCTTGACACATACGCCATGATCCATCCTTCTTGTGTACCAATACTACTGAAGCAGATAAAGAACTTTGGCTAGGTTGAATTATACCAACCTCTAGCATTTATGCAACCATACGTTCAATTTCACTCTTTCGAGCATAGGGATATCTGTAAGGTATGATGTTTGGAGGAACACTACCTGGAATCAAGTGAATAGCATGATCATGATCATGAATAGGTGTGAGACCTTTGGGAGTCTCAAATATCTTGGAATGATTGTCAAGGACTCTTTGGAGATCTAGAGAAATAGGAGACTTTGATGTTTAAAAATCTAGTGAGCATAATTGGGCAATTACACCTCATTGTTGCTTCAAAATATTTTTCATGCCATTAGAGTTGATTATCTCACCAGGTTTCCCAGCAATACCCCTTAATTCAATTTCCCTTCCTTCACAAAAAAATTCAAAAAAAAAATCTTGAAAATTAAAAGTTATTGTCCCTAAAGATTGTAACCATTGGACTCTTAATACAACATTAGCAACACCCATTGGAATGACAATCGTTGAACTATTCAATACATAATTTGTGAAAAATTTAAATCTAAATCCTATTGCAGTAACTGGAAATTATTCGTCTAATTTTAATTAATTTAACAATTTATTTGCTACAACAAATACTGAATAAATAACATTACAACCTTCACAACTAAAATTGTGGAAATAATAGTGCCAGAAACTAAGAAAATATTAGCACACACAATAATTAACACAATTATTTTTGGACAAATGTCCCCAGAAAAACCCAACTTGGGAAAATTGGTGCAGCAATTGAGGGTTTTTATTATTATGCAGCAGTGAATTCTGAGCACAGTGTATGGATGCCCAACTGGAAATCCAAACAACAAGAAAATTTGGCCAAAATTATGTAAGGGAATTACCCTTCTTCCATAAGCAACTCTGGCATAACTTTCCTTCAGAAAACTCGTCGTCTTGGACCCTTTGTGTTAACTTCTACGCAGTGTTTGCGCAGGCCCTATGACATCTAACCTCTGAACTGCCTCTGATGAAGTAGTTCTATCTATCTCTACTGAAGAAATCGCTTCTCCGACACTCTGGAACCTCTACCTGGCCTCTGGAACTGAAAACGATTTTTCCTCTATCTAAATCGAGTTGTTCTTCTGAAGCAACTAGGCAGACTTTTGTGGTGCCTCACTGGGAATAACTCGGCCTCCTTCTTGTTGCTTCTTCAGATCTAGAAAACTTCCTTCGGATCACTATCACTACTTCGATCTCTAGCTCTTCGACAACTGTTGTTTCTCTCTGGAAATCGAATTGCCAAGGAAATCGAACTCCTCAAGTGAGTTCTCCATCAACACAACAATCCCTTCTTATATCTTCTTGTTGGGACTCCAACGACCAAGATTAAATCTTAATCGATGGCTCAGATCATTTTTAGATCGATCCATGTGAGTTTCTAAACTATTCTCACCTCAACTTAACTAATTATAATTAATTAACTAGTTTTCCTAAGTTTAGACTTAGGAAACATCAAAAAATAGGTTAACAATATAATTAAGTCATCTCTAGGTGGAATTTCCAGAAATGATTTCTGTGTTTTGAAGATCTCATGTATTCTAGCTTCTCCGCCAAATTTCGTGGCTAGAACACAACCTATGCTACAGAAACTAACATATTCCCCCGTGGTTAGATTGATATTATGGTATTTCCCTAAGAAATTTATAATTCCTCCATATGCAACCATCACTTGACACTCTAGTGTTGGGTATAGAAAGAAATTCAAATCCTTGGCTATCTTACAATAAATAAAATTATGGGTACTACCTTAATCAATCAATACTATTACCTTTTTCTTCTTATTTTCTTCTTAATATATCCTTCTATCTTGAGAGTTTGAGTGGTAATTCTCATTAATTCATTACAAGATATGGTCAGATTCAATTCTTTTTTTCCAAACCCTATTGTTGGTTCTTTGTGTACATCTTCTTCTTTTGATGTTTCTTGTTCATTGTCTTCCTCCTCTTCACAGTCTATGTAAAATAATTCATTCTCAACACATTTGTGACCTTTAGTGTATTTTTTATCACAATTATAACAATGTCCTTTTGCTCTTTTTTCCTCCAATTGTTGTGGTTTCAACCTTGTAGGTTGTGGAAGGCTAGGAGCAACAACAGTTTCATCTTTATAGTTGTAAGTGGTAGACCTTCTTGTTACCATAAATTTGCTTTCAACTTTTCTTGTCACCCTAAATGCATTCTCCAATGAATTAGGTTCCCAAACGTGAACCTCATGTTGGATATTATCCTTTAAATTCCCTTGAAGACATCAATTATATGCTCATCAAGAATATCAATTACCTTGATATGCAATCTTTTCCTCAATGTGCTCTGCCATTAAACCCTTTTGTTTTATATGTATCAATTGGCTAAAGACATTGTTGCTCTTTGTATTCTCATAATGTGTTATCAATTCCTTCATTAAAAATGACCAAGTTACAAGTGATTTATGAAAACAAAACCATCGATACTAAAATTGCAATGTGTACCTTTTGTGTGTGTTGCACATTATGTAGATCAAAGAATTTCTCTATCTGTAGTATCCATGTTACTGGATCCTTGTCATCAAACTTTCTCATGTTGATCTTTGGAATTTGGTTGTTCTTAAACCCAAAGAGTCTCTAAAATCATAATTCATATTTCTTTTTTCCTCGCCATGATTCTCATAGATGACCTGGTCACCACTAGGAACTATTTCTTGCAACAACTTTCTCAATCCTTCCAACTTGACATTCATCGCATCCATGTCTACTTTAAAACCACCATTCAAACCTTCCATGTCCCTTTTTATTTCTACTTCTAAATCATCCATCTTAACATTCATCATTGCTTCCAATTCATTTTTTGTTATTCTTTGCGAGAGCAAAATTCATTGCACTTACTCTTGTAATTTTGATATATCATGTTGCATTCCTTCCTCTTCTTCATATGTCATAGTAGAGATTTCAAGTTGCTTACTGGGAGTATCCATTTTCTTATTGTGAGGCATGTTGGAACCAATAATTATATCTACCTTTTACTATGCCCTTTGAATCACTTCAGACTAATTTTTCAAACAAAAGTTAGACTGAGATTGGCCTCCCTAGATTTGAAATTTCATCCTGTGGTAGCCCTTTGTGTCCTCTTTACAACACCACCAATTAGACTGAGATTAGATTCTTCAAGGTAAAGTTAGGCCAAATCTCCCAAAATAACTTGCTTATGGACTAGGTCAATAGAGAAAACTTGTATGGACTTCCACATGTCCCTGATTTAGCCTTTTGCCTGAAAATTGTACCTAAGAAACTACAATTTGCACTTTCGGCTACTTTTTACGAAATTCATTTTGGATGTTCGAAACAAAAGTTATGATGATTTTCCTCGAAACACATGTTTGAGATAGAATTTTAGAGCATACAAAAACTCTAACTTCCTTGAATCATATCTCTAAGAATATAGTGAACCAAGCTCTAAAATTTTGATACGATGTTAACCAAAATTTTGGCTCCACGTGGTCAAAATTTTAGCTTTTGAAGTCTCACAAAAAAAAAAGTTTTGGTGAAAATGCCAAGATGACATGTTTGAAGCAGCGAAACTATAGTATTCAAAGCTCTGATACCAAACGTTATGTAACCAAAACAAAAAACAGAAGAAAAGATAGATCAACGACTTGAAAATAAGCTTCTTCGAGGGGGCAACCTCATTTTACATTACATAAATGAACAATTCTTGGATGATACAAATGACAAGACCTTTGTATATATATGATTCTAAAAGGTCACAATATAATTAGGGCCTACGTAACAATAATAATGTAAGGGCACAATAATAACAATAATAAGATTTTATGAGGCACAACAATAACAATATGGAGACTACATGGGACACAACAATAACAATATGTGACCTACACTAGTATTATAAGGACCTAACACTTTATAATATTTCACTATACAAAGTTAGAATGACTTTTCATTTGCCTAAGGAATATCACCCTTTTTCCTTTTTAGATTTTATAATGTTTTCATTAGGTAAATTTAAGTCCCCTTTATTAAATATTTCCTTGCTTTAACCTATGGGAACCACTTTAGGCTAGCGAACTCTATCATAAGCTTCCTAAGTGGTCGAGGACATTACATTAGACCCTAAGATTCCCCTAATTATGGACTAGACCAAGGAAAAATGTATCCATATTGCTTGAATTCTACAATAGAAGCTCTAAGAGGATCATTCACATTGGGACTAACTAGTTCAAATATTGATGGTTAACCTCATTCAAGCCAATTTTGACTTGAGCCATCAAGAACAAGAGAGCTCCTAACATGGATGAGAGACAAAATCTTATTCCCTGTGCACTTTATTGAAATTATTTTTAGCAAACCCTAAGAGCATTGATCCAGTATATCTTAAATGATAGTTAAAGTCAACCAATTGCAAATAAACAGTGTCATATCTCCACCACAAAATGAGACCTCGATGCTCTATTTTTTGGTTTCTTTTCTTATTCAAGGGTGTTTCCATTTTAAAATTTCATGTTCAAAAAGAAACAACAAGGATATCATGTAATATGATGATAGTTATCTAGTTTATCAATGTAAAGTCATTCTAGAGATTGGGAGGTTAGTTGTAGCCTTTTGCATTACAATATAGCTTGTATAAATGAACATGCTACAATTGGAAGTATAAATCTTGCTATAACTTAAATGTGTCGAATTATTTCTGAAAATGTTCAAAATCTGAGTTTATTTTCTTACGAAATGCAAAGTTTGTACAATGTAATGCATTGTGTCTAATCAACTATGGATCCCATAAACAAGTTAAAACTCCATTTGGATATGCATAGTTTAAAAAATGAATAATTGTAACTAATCAAATTTTGTTTTATTTACCAAAAGCATGTTGTGATTTACCTAACTAAAGTCAAATGCTTAATGATATGTGGTTTATTCTTCATATTTACAAAACAGTGAAAATGACATGTCAAAATCCATGTGAATCGTGGTGCAGTCCCCATATGCATTAAGCACTAACAGGATTAAACTAGTACATTGGCGAATTGTATGTCCACCAATCCATCTTGCACTTAGAAATTAATAATCTTATCTTGATATCAAAAGTCAAGGGTGGATAGAGGTTTTGGGCGCTCTTAGGCATTTTTTGCAAAATACTTGGGTTTTACTCCACATAGAATCTCTATTGAAATTCACAACCTAAAAATGGGATTTTCCCTTCAATGTTGTTTTCAGCGGTGTGGCCAAAAGTGGTTCCAAATCTCATATAAAATCTTGGGTAGAGTTAATATCTAGAAATATAAATTGAGATGCAAGTAAATAGGTTAAGGAAGGATGGCATTTTATAGTTAAAGAAGAGCTTCCAACAAAACATAGATCTATGAGGACTTAGGGTGGGCCACCTGCAACTTTAACTAAGTATTCAACAATTTTATTTGATACTTGAGCAATATGACTTGGTGGGTCTGTAAATGTAACCATACTGTGTTGCAACTTGGGAGATTTAGAACTGGACGTGATGAAAACATTTAAGGCCAAGGGAAAATGCTCTCCATTGACATCTATACTATAGGATTTTCTATTGCACCAAAATGGTAGAATGTTATCATAACATGTTACTTTTAGAAAGCCCAAATTGTAAACAAAAGAACAAAGACATAGCTTATACATTTGGACAATATGATTGGTTGAAACAATGATGGGCCAAATGGTTTAACAAGAGCTTCATTGTGCTCTACATATTGGCAGTCTTCTCTACAACCAAATGCAGTAGAAGTTGAAGAACTTTAATAATTGTCGCCAAATTGGTCAACTTGAACACAGTGCAATGAAGATCCCAGTTTATACCATTTAGAGATTATGCAACATGGTTTTCCTTTGGAATGTGCATCTCCATCTGAAAAAGTATGGAACCAAATAAGGGCAAAATTTAAAGCTTACATTATTTTCAGTGATTTCTCAAGAAGGTTGAAGAGCAGTATCTCAATGTATTACTTACAAACAATTGCTTCAAGAGTATTTTCAATATGCTTCCTCTAAAGTTCATTGACATTTTCATTGTGCTTCCTCTTAAATTCATCAAGCTAGGCAGGCCAATCAACACTATTAGCATACCATCTCTAGGTTGATATTGAAGGTAGACCATCTTGTTTAGGTATTCTAGGTACAAAACAATCAAATTGCGTGGGCACAAGACCTGGAATTTTCTATTCCACAAGACAATTTTTACTTAACATATTTTCTTGTGTAACAAAAATAAAAATTGCCACCTCTGACATTCTGATTAATCTGTGCTATCAGAAATTTGACATGTATATGCATACGAACATCAATAATTTTCAAAAGAAAATGATTAGCTTCACTCCATCTTCCACACATCTCTATTACACCTCTTTCAATGAAAATATGACAATGCATTGAATTTTCATATAAGATCTCATCAAATTCTAAATAGCTTCTAAAATCAATAGTATGTCATCATTGACAAATGCCATCAATATGCTTCATCCTAAACTTTGCAATACCATCATGTTTTGTGTAGATTGCACATGTATAACTTTATTCACACTTTGTCATTGTGTGAGAGCTCATAGTGTTTATCTTAGGAGACTTTGATGGTTCATCCTACCCCTGAATCTATGGCAATTACTCAAGGGTTTTGCTTTTGAAACTAAAAATAGAGAATTTTGAGGTCTAAAATGGGTCTCCTAAGGAAATTATACAATAATAGTGGAAATAGTAAAATAAAATTACATTACATCATCAAATTTTAGAAGGCATATATATATATATATATATATATATATATATATATTCAACTTGTTATTTTTCAACTTATCTCCCTTATGAGCTTACTCAAATTTCGAGCGAAAACACTCGTTGGATGCAAAATTTGATTCTTCATCCAAGGAGTACTCATGTTGCATATTTTCGATGGACTTTAGAACATGAAAAATGAAAAATACATGAAAAACTTGATTGCAATCACATTTTTTTTCATGTATTTCTCATTTTTCATGTAACAAAGTCCATAAAAAAATATACAACATGGGTACTCCACGGATGAGGAATTAAATTTTGCATCTCAACAACTACTCCCGTTTGAAATTTGAGTAAAAACTTATTGAAATAAGTTGAAAATACGAGTTCAAAAAATAATTTTATTATTTTAATATTTTTACTTTTTTACTCCAAAAATGTTGAATCATCCCCCATGGTTGACATTATCATCTTGAATCCTATTGATTCTTATAAAGTTTATTTTGGTTGTACATTTTTCTTAGAAGACCCATTTTAGACCTCAAAATTCACCTATGTTCAAATCAATAGCGGTCGAAAACTATTTGAAACAAGGATGCATTATACAAACCCTGATTTTGAACCTTGAAGCAAGCAACCCCCTTCTCCCAACAGAACATTGAACTGCTTCTACGACTACAAGGTAAACTTAGAAGCATTATTGTCCAAACTGTTTCATTTAGTTGTAAGTGGAATTTCTTTGTAATTTCTGTATATTCAAAAGAAAATACACCATGTGGCATTTACCAGTAGTGCACTGTAATTTGTTGATATAGGTAAGTTCATTACATACTTTCAAGGTTTATTTCTTTGGAACTGGCTTTTTTTCAGTGTTGGTTGCTCATATTGAACATCCAGAACACAGTCTGTTTATGAATCACACCTCTCACTACTTGGCCGGTTTTATGTGAAAATTTTAGTCATTGCTTAAATTGTTCTTAGTTTTTTGCATGCATGCAGACAGAAAATTCAAAACCTGCCTTTTAGATGAGCAGCTACAACAAGCATTGACATACCACCATGATTCGTAGTTTTAAATTTATACAAAACGACTTTTGCTCACATTAAGTCTATATCTTTGTCACATATATGGACTATCGTTCAAAACTGGGTCTTTACATATGCTATTCTGACTTTTTTGAATGAAGTGAAACCCGCTCTTGTGAATGCATTTACATGTTACAACATCTTGGGTATGATCTACTTGGAGAACTGTTATTAAACTCCATTTTTTCAACGTTTTCAGTTTATGTTACAATGTTTTGAGTGGTTTCAGTGTGTTACTTGACATTTGTATTTATTTATAATACTAGAAGATATTGAAAATTTGACAGGCTATAAATTCATATAAATGTAAACTAAAAAGAATCCATAATAGGAGGCCATTGTAAAAAAAATCAAATGGTTGGGCAAGATTGATGCCAAATTTCAACTCTAGTGAGCACTACTCAAGAAACCATGGTAAGGATGAGCACATCAATCACACTATTATATTCATTGTGTCAGACGTAAATTTTATTGCAGTACCTGCAGTCACCTTTAAGAAAGAATTCAACATGTATGGTGTATCTAAGAAGATGCATTGGCTCCCTTAACATCCATGTTGTTGTTAAGAGTAGTAACAACAAATTAAAAGAAAAGATATTATATTTTCTGATGTCACCCTCGTAAAAGGGCTATCGAAGTGTTTCACAAACGGCAGAATATGCTTCTGACTACTAAAATTGGCAATCGTGTATAGGTATTGCTGGATTCTTTATTATAATTCAAGAAAATATGCAAAGGATGAACCCCTTAAGCTTGCTATCATAATAAATATGCCAGATGCAATATATTTTGTTACCTTTAAGAAAGTTCAAAAGCTATAGTGTGTCAAAGAAAACGGATTCCATCTCTTTACATCCACGCTGTCCATAAGACATATGAAGTTGCTTCATACTACACAAATTTCGAGTAATTTCTCTCCACACATTCCTTTTCATGCCATCTTTCTTGCATGATTAGTTCAGCATTCATGACAATGTATGAACTCATGGAAACTTATGGATACACTCATCAATCATGAACTTGTTCAGATTATACTTTTGAGGCTCACCATAACCAGTATGATATATTCAACACAAAAAATTTGAAATACTTTACGTTTGGTACTTAAAAAATTAATATATAAGTGTGTAAAATGGCATTTAATATGGTCTGCTAGATAGAGTTCTCCAGACTCGTTGTCAGGAACTTCTAAATGATATCAATTCAACAAAAGAAATTTATTGTTAGCAAAATCCAAGAACCATAAGCCAGCATCCATAACTCTACAAAGCACAACACTCTGCAAAATTCAAGTATATGTGGATGAATGGAATCACATACTAGCCAAAGTAACAAAGAACGAATATGGCCATTGTTCACATCTTAGGTACACATAATCTAGCATCCAAGCAAGCCCGCTATCTTATTCACTGGCAAAGAGTGGTTACCCAATGCCTTGGGGTGAAATCAATTTGGTAAAAAAATTGCTTGAAAGTTTAAATAATAAAACTGAAGAACTCTCTTACCTTCACTTCTTCAATCCCCAATATGATAGTAACATTGATCTCCAGTTTAAGGTATGGTCAAAATTGTCACAATAATTCCATACTCAGCTTATTATAAAATAAAAACTTCCTATCATAGAAACAGCTACAACTCGTTTATCTCATTGCTGCAATGACAGCATGTTCAGCTGCATCATCCAGGTTTTCAGCAGTAATCAAGGTCATTCCACTTTCCCACACATTCATTAAATCAAAAGTACCACCCACTCAGGATCTCGTTGCTGCAATGACAGCATGTTCAGCTGCATCATCCAGGTTTTCAGCAGTAATCAAGGTCATTCCACTTTCCTACACATTCATCAAGTCAAAAGTTCCACCCACTCAGGATATGTGAACATGAGAACAGACCAGTCAAGAACATCAACGAGGTTTTAATTAATGAAGAAATATTTACAATGTACACAGAGGGATGTTACATGATCCATTACCTTAAGAATGCTTTTACCCAAATCAACGTTTGTCCCTTCCAAACGAACCACCACAGGGACCTTCAATTGAACCTGTGAAACAAGACCAAAAAAACTAATTTTCAGTTCCACATTAAGCGCTTGTAGTCAAACAAAACACACTATCATAACCAAATAAGACAGATAAGCCCTAGATCAATGAAAAGTAGTGATTAAACATATTGAAACTTAAATTAGTTCTGATCAGCCTGCCGAATTCAAACCGCTAGTGTTTTGGGTGAAGATAAGTATTCCAGGATAGTTTAAACTTCTAACTTGTAAACTCCATTTGACAGGGACAACTATTAGATTAACCTAGCTCATGAGGTAGATAGTTCATGAGCAGGGTAAATTTTAGAGGTTAAATTTCACCCATGCACTAATCGAGTTCTCCTGATAGAACTGGTAGGAGGTACCACTGACTCCTCACCTGAAGTCTGACTCCCTAAACAGGAGGTAGCTAATGATTGTTGCTCATCCTTTGGAGTCTCCTGCTCCTCATCCTCTGTCACTGGTAGTGGCTCATGAGATTTCCTAGATGTTAGGTTCTCCTCAAACTTCACATACCTGCTAACCACTATCTTCCTCCTCGTCAGAATGAAAATTCTGTATGATTTCAAAGTCTCACTGTATCCCACAAATTTGCCCTTCTCTCCTGAGGGCTGCAGCTTCGTGCTCTCCTCCACAGTAACATGGAAGTATACCAGAAAACCAAGGATGAAAGTTCTCCATCTCTGGCTTCACCCCTGTGAATGCTATCTTAGTAGTCTTGTCCCCCAAGATCCTGTGAGGACAACTCCTATTTTGAACATAAATTGTCATGTTGCAAATCTCTGCCCAAAGAAACATAGGTAGATCATGGTCATGAATTGTTGCCTTGGCAGCTCCTATGATGGACTGGTTCTTTCTCTCCACAACCCGTTCTGTTGAGTGTTGTATAAGAATGCCATCTCCCTCTTGATCCCAGCCCCTTTGCAGAAATCCTTGAAGTCATTGGAGGTCTACTCTCCCCCATTATTTGACCTCAAGACCTTGATCCTCCTCTCTATCTAGTTCTCCACCTGGGCCTTTAACTCACTAAACTGACTGAAAAAGACCCAGGTTTTCCCAGAAAAGTCATCTATGAACGTCACACAATATAGTGACACCTACACTGATATCACTAACATCGGCCAACATACATCTAAATGAACAAGTTCCAAGATTGCCTTGAAGCTGATCTCATTGCTTGGAAAGGCAACCTTGGCATTCTTGCCAAATGCACATGCTCTACGGATGCACTGTTGCGCTCAATATTGAACTCTAGGAGACCTTTGACAATCTACATCAGAATTGGCAATGGCCTGTAGTGCAAGTGTCCCATCCTTTTATGCCACAACTCACACAGGTTGTCACTGTTGTGTACCAAGGCCTGCATTGGCTTCCCCTGCAACTTGTAAAGACTACCCTCTCTAATGTCAACGACCCTAGTTGTGTCAGGACTAGGTCCCTTTAGGAATATGAGTATCTATGTTAAAATGGCAAAAACATTAAGTAAAAACACTTGATTGCAAAATGGTTACAGTACGTACTGGGTGGTAGCCCACCTTGATTCAAGAGAAATGTCAAATGGTGAGAGGTGTATGTCCCGTGCAAATGGTGGAGGAATGTGGCAAATCATTTCATTGAGCAATATGTAGGGCTGCTGGCTGGTTGGCTGTCCAAGATAGGAGAAAAGATTTATCCTATAGAGTTACCCACTTATGGTGGATAATGGGAAACATTTTGTTCCAACTTTACTTTGGAGGGCCACTAGAGGCTGAGGTGCTATATGTGCTAGAGCCTAGGGTTAAGGAAGAACTTGCTTTTAGTCTTAGCTATGGAGGACAAAGGACTTACTGTTATGTTTCAGAAGGGAAAGATAAATGGGTAATTTGGATAATTGACTCATCTTGACTATAAACTTGTTCTCTCACCTTACCAAAGGTGTTATTTTTTAGCCCTAGTCCAGTGGAACCTTCTCTAAGACCTTAGGGGATATAAGAGGGGCACTACCTGGGAAACCTGGATTGAAGTAGCGTGTCCATAATTATTCCATATTTACCACATTTCACCATTCCCTTTATCTCACATCCATCCTTCGGGTTAACTATCATTGGGATTTGGGATTGGCATTCATACAAGGTCATCCTTGAGTTAGGGTCACAAAACTTTGCCTTGGAGGTTGATACAACTACATGAAAAATAAAAGCATAAGATTGCTACAACAACAAAAATATAATAGTTAAAATGCAAAAAATTGACAAAACATAATTAGCTTGTGGGAAAAAGCCTAACATGAGCTCTACCCCCTCATTAGCTATCAACCAATTCTTGAGCACTAGGTGCTCCCATCTCATTATAAGGAACCCTTGCTGTCCCAACCCTGATGAGCAAGAAACTAACTCATCCATAAGGGGTAAATAAATACTATAACACAAAAAGCAAGCTTCAACACCTAAGCTATGCTCCATATAAAAGCATTATCAAAAAGAAAAGGCCCAAAGCATTATCAAAAAGAAAAGGTGCACCAAAGGGGTGGAAAAGCAAGTTGAGGAAAGGTGTAACTCATACCTCCACAATTGCTCCCTCCATTACATCTATACACACAGGATGTAGACCTACCCCAAGTGGTCACATGGCCATGGCACTTAGCCATGAAAAATTTTTACCTTGATTTTCATTCTTATCACTAACACCTATGAATTGAAGAGTTGACCTTGGAGATGTCACCTCCCCTTATGGTCCATAAGCACCTAATACAGTTGATTACCTAGCCACCTCTAACAAGGTAGGGAACACTTTTACAGGTCCTGGTCTAGTTAGATATTTGTGCCCTTAGCAATTAAAAATGGTCCATTATGACATGTTTATAATCAATGTCTCTAATGAATGGTTACTTTCACTTGAGTTTGACATGGTTTTGCCAGTGGTTCTTCACAGAGCAGCAGAGTCCTAGAGGGCACGCTTACCCATGCCTACTCCACATCATGCCTGGGCCATACTACACTTCTAAAGAGCATGATGACATTGAAGATATAATGTTGCCCTTCCACAGCGAAGCATTGGGCACTTTGATGATCCTGATAGTTGATTAATGCCCCAAAGCACCCTGAAAGCTCACATTGCTTAGCATTGGAGATTCTTGATGATGTATCTAATGGACCTAGCATGCCTCCAAGTTGGCCTTGACACTATTTGATGGGCATCCCTTGATCTAGAGTCCAAAAGATGACAATCATCCCCAGGATGATTAGGGAGGGCTTGTACTACCTCATGGAGCCCCAACATTAGAAGAAAATAGCACAACATTGTCTTGTTGGATCCCATGGAAATGACACAAGGCCCCAGAGTTGGCTTTTGGATACATGGAGATGTTTTGAGGATTCTTCCTCAATTTCTGGCTTATCATGATGGTTGCAAATGCATCTCGCTGATAGTTTGCACTTTTGGAGCCTTATTAGCCCTAAAAGGGTATCACTTCATGCTTGGGGAGGAATTTTGACTCGCGTGTGACAATTAGTGGCTTACTTTGTTTTATTGAGCTATTAGGTTGGCTTGTAACCCATTTACTTCATGTTTACTCATAATCAAACCTGTTATAGGGATTTTACGTGGATTAATTGGATGCGATAAACCTCATATAAATGATCACTTCATTCTTATTTTTCATCATCACTTGTGGATTTCGGCCTCCTTTAGAGAGCTTGACTTAGCCTTGTTGTAACTCGCTATTTGTGGATCTGTGACCTTTTAGGAGCTATTGCTATTGGAGACAAATTTGTGTCATGGAGATGTCTTTTTGGGATTGAAAGAAGGCAATTTCTTGGAGAAAACTGTAAGTGTTATTGCAGATATTTAATGGTTTTTCATGTGATGAATGTATGTTAGGGTTTTTCTATTGTTTCGTGCCTAAATGTGTGTTTTTATTGGAAAATCTTGCTTGATCAATGCATGTTAAATTTTATTTTCCTTGGATGCCATAGAGGACCTCCTAGAGAGCTTTCCTTTACTTAATTTCTCCCCTCTTAAAAATATAGTTAGGTTTGCAAGTGAAAACTAGAGTTTTCTTCCTTACTCCAAGCATAGATTTGATTTCTCTTAAATTTAGCCCTAAAGACTCCATCATCCAAATAGGGAAAGGCATTGGGAATTCTTGTGGCAATAAAATGTCATAAGAAACTTTATCTTTTCCTTCCTATCTATTTTTCCATGCCCTATAAGCCACTGTGCTAGGGTTAAGGTGCAGGGTCGAGTTCAACTAGGGCCTCTATTCGGAGGATGTTGAGGCCTTTGTAGATTGATTTCAATGTGATTGATCTTTGGAACTCAAAATCTAGCATTGTTCATGATAGAATTTGCCTTAATAAGATGACATCATCTATCCTAGGCAATTTGTGCCATAGTTAAACCCTAACTTTGGCTAAAGGCTTCAACTTGGGGTTTGATTTGAAGGTTGCCATCTCCTTTTGTTGATTTCATCATTAGCAAACCTTTTCTTTGTACTTCTATTCCTAGACTCTCCTTTATTGAACTACATCTTAAAACCCTAGGTGTCAGGAGCCTTTTCTAAGGCTTTATGTTGCTCCTACACATTGAGAATTGTGTGTTTTTCCATTCAAGAAGTACATACCTTAGCCTTTGATTCATATCATCTTGAGCCAATTGACATAGAATATCCTTTAAGTGAGAACTGGGAAGCCTCCCATGTGGTTAAATTCCACTAAAGAAATAAAGGCAGATTAATGAGGTGACAGTGGTAGTCCACCTCATTGTTGCATCTAAGTCTGGCCCTTTCCTTGTAAGGTATTTCACTATTGATTTTTCAAGCGTCCTCTAAACTAATAATTACTTCTTATGATTTCTCTTATGTTAATCTTGTCTTGCATACATATTCATCATAAAGCAATTAGACGGAGGATGTCAACAGTAAAACAAAATGCTAGAAGGATCATAGAGAGACAGCGAAACAAGAACACAAACATTTACCCTCGGAAAACCCCAACAACAATTTCATTAGATAAATTGTTTAGTTTAATAGAGATACATCTAAATCTTTCTAGCCAAGTACAAGGTCAAATTGACCGACAACATCACCATGGTCAAACCATGGTCAAACTACCCTTATGTCAAGTCAAACTGCTCCACAAGAATTTGGTCAACTCTAAGATATAAGGATGAACTTTGACCTTTTGTTCTGCTTCAGAATTTTGACCTCCTACCTTCCACAGAGATTCAATCCTACTACCATTACAAAGGTTCAGTTTGTTGCAATTACAGAGATTCGGTCTGTTGTCATTACACAGATCGGTTTGCTACCATTACAAAGGTTTTGTCTACTGCTATTACAAAAGGTTTGGCCTTGCTTTAAGCCTTAGATTTGTCCTTCTTGTGATCCAAAAATAAGCCTCAAATTCATCTTACATTTTTCCTCAGATTTGTCTTGATCTCTGCCTCAAATGATTTGAATTCTACCTCAAAGATGTGTTGAAAAGTGTAACTAGGTTCGGTCTTCATAATGACATGTAATTGTGATTTCTATGCAATTGATGTAAAGAAGAAAAACAAAATGATTGTATACTTGACTCGTGGGTTTCATGAGCAAGGATTTTATTTTTAGATGGCTCCCATTATGAGCCTTTAGGATTTGTCATCTAGTCATAAAAGTCAAAGAGTCAATGTCATGTATGAAGAACCCTTCTTGGGCATATTACAAATGTATATAAGTTTATAGGATTGTCAAACAGCCCTCCAAGACAAGCACTAGTTACTCCTCTTCAAGTCAACCTCAAGACAAAGAGAAGGACTCATGTTGGCTCACCTAATGGAGACACACCTATTCGGATTCATAGGACAACTTATTTATATGGGACAAACCACTATATATATGTGCGCTTCGCATTTCCACAAAAAAACAGTTCGGATCACTCTCTGCAATTCAGGTGAATAGTTACAGTGACTAGATCGGACATCATTATAGACAAAGAATTTGGATATCTTTACAGTCAAGGAATTCAGATATCATTATAGTCAAGAAGCTCAGATTTATGCGAGAGAGTCTCAGTGCTATGAAGAAGCCACAGTTCAGTGCTACAAATGGAGACCACGGATTCGGTGCTATGAAGAAACTACAGTTCAGTAATATATCTAAGTAATTCGATGCTATCTCAGTCTCACAAATTCGGTACTATCTTGGTTTCGGTGAAGTTACAGTGATCATATTCCAGTGACATCTCAACTGTGTTTATAGTTCGTTGCTATGCTCAGATAGGAGATGATCTTAGTTTGTGTTAATGATATGTCTTGGAGCTAAGAAGGTAAAAGTGGAAGAGGATTCAAGAAGAAGAAAAGAGCAGAGGAAAGTCAAGAGAATTAGTGTTTTTGTCTTGGAGTGGCTAATAGGTCAAGGGTCTTGGTCTTGGTATTCGTCAATTGGAATCTCTATAAGAAGAATTTGTGTAGGTTTTCCTCTCAAAGAGAGAGGTTTTGGCCCTGGCTCATAGCCTACATTCTGCGTCTCTTGTCTATTTATGTTCATGCATTGGTAGTTGTTTGATGAAGAAGAACATTAATAACTTAAGTAAAGAAGATCCTAATCTAAAGTTGTAAAAAGCACTCACAAGCAGTTACTAATTGAAGAGAAACCACTTAATCATGATGCCCTAGATTTCTCAACAAGGTGATCAGAATTCTTGTTTTGTTGAGAAAATCAAATGGTCTATATATAGGCTTCTCAAAAGCCTGAATGGGTGTCTCTTCATTGGGGCCGACTTCATTTTTTGGAGGGCCAACTTGATATTTGGAGCCAAAAATCCATTTTTTAGAGATTCAAAATGTTTCTCTTGAAGTCGACATGAAGAACATGTCTTACACTAAGTTGCACGAAACGGGGAAACGGGGAAACGAGACGAAACGCGGAAGCGAAACGAAACGCGACCTCCCCAAATTTTGGAAACGGGGAAACGTGAATAT
>APFE030697509.1:34561-50767 GCA_000404065.3 Pinus taeda
ATAGGTAATCTAATCCTTATTAAAAATTCAAAAATAACGTTATGTGATTTTTAAACACAAAACACCATAATTTCATAGGAGACTTTTCTTCATGAAAGATAAATCTTTAACAACAATATTTTCTTTATACATTAGACTTAGTCAAAGAAATACAAAGCATTAACAACCATGCGTTCTTTACACGTTAGACTTAATTACAAACTCCAATTTTTCCAAAATCAAACAAAACTATCAATTCAATTCATTCTATTTATCCAGATCCAGTATACATGGGAGCATTTCAGGGCTTAAGCATTTCTTTGATATTAACCATTTCATATTTTAAGCTGCCATTTCATTTTGGCTGACACAATTTCTCTACATGGAGCTTCAACGATGAATTACCATCTATCTTGTCTGAAAATAGCAGCTGGTATTAAACACAACATTTACTATACAATATTAAACCCATATATTGTGCTTATATTCTTCAGGTCAACAAACCCTTTACTATACATTAGCTTTGTATTACTTAATTTTCTGAAAGATGATAACACTAAACTGTGTTTCACTTTTTAATTGTGAATTGTTTTCTCCTTTTTAATTTATAATAGATATTTTAAATTATTATTTCTCATAATAAATAGTATTAATTTAAATAATTATTTTCATTCTCGATTACAACATGATAAATTATTAGTATATTTTGATTTTTACGGTTTAAGAAATTATGATAGATATTTATGTTATTTATACAAAGATATGATAATGTATTTTTATATTAACAAAAAAAGTTGAGTTTGTTGGTCTAAAATTTTGTAATGTACTTTTATATTAACAATAAAAATAAAAATAGTGTTTGTTGATATAAAATTTTTATTCATTATTGTAGTATGTAAATCAATTTTTCATAATATAAACAATTTTCAAAACCCTTTTTATTAAATATAATAACAATGTTTGGCATTATAACTCAATAATACACATAGGTCAACATTCAATATTTCAAATCAACTGTAAACTAACATTGTAAACTAACATTAAAAATTGTCCACATGCATCATTTCCAAAATATTAATACCTACTATTGATATTTTGAAATACCTAAGAACTAATGACATACTAAATCACTATAAATATATTTATTTGTTTCACATATCAAAACTCCTCTCCGAAGTTCATCATATAGGCTTAACTCAATAATAGTGTGGAATCTCTTGATTAAAAGGCTTAATTACCTTCAACATTAACCTACAACCACTATAAATTTGAAACAACATCTACAACAAATATGTGGCAATTGCTACATTCATAGTAAACACTACAAGCGATCTATTGAAACCACTACAAATAATTTATAGTCATGGCTACAAATCTATTAAATAGCATATATATCTTAAATTATAATATGGGTATATTGTATTTTTGGTGTGTGTCCATCTCAATCTAAGATTTCTTTCTACCATAACTCAAAATGACCCAGATTGCTAGTTTTGACTTGACAAACCATGCATAAAACAACTACAAGCATTTCATAGCAAATATTATGGGTTTAATATACACCCTACATCTCTTAAAGTATGGTCTAGGTATTTTATTATTTTTGGTATGTGTGCCCATTCCAATGTAAGGTATCACTATATCAAAATTGTGCTAACCCAAATCACGAATTTCGAGATATAACCAAATTATAATATGCCTAACTTTACATCTCTTAATGTATGGTCTGGGTATTTTATTATTTTTGGTATGTGCGCCCATTCCAATGTAAGGTATCACTATATCAAAATTGTGATAACCCAAATCACGAATTTCGAAATATAACCAAATTATAATATGCCTAACTTTACATGCATGCTGAAGAACTCGAGAATTTTGTTTGCTAAAGGTATAGGAAATCTTCCAAATTGAACCATTGTTTCAAGGATGAGTAAAGAAAGTATTTTACATCATAGAATCATTCTAACTCATTAGAAACGGTGCATGCTAAAGATATACCATTCAATACTATAAAAATGTTATAGGTAACAAATGTTCACCTACAAGAAAAGAGTTCCAAATGTTAAATTTTCTTTGGAAAACTCTTAGAAACTCAATAGGTAAATTCTTGAAATAAGGGGTCGAGGTTCATTATTTTAAGTTACTTGGTACATTACTTAGAAAAGCTTAAATTTTTAGACACTTTGAAAACAATTAGGTATAAAAAATGCATATACTAGAAAATTGTTTCCAAAATTTCCAATTTATTCAAAAAATAAATTTTTTCAACTTCTTAGAGAGTTACATAGGGATTATAAACTTTAGTTGTCAACCTTGAAAGGTATAGAAATCATTCTTTCACATGGTTATTTATGTTAAATAGTTAGCATGTATTGTAGGTTTTAACCCCGTATAGAAATTCCCTACATACGAATTCTAAAACATAGAAAATAAACAATGCGAGAGCATAACACATAAAACACATATACACAAAGATTTTCCCTTGGATCCTAAAACCGAGACTACCAGCTTGATTTTTCATTATGTTCCTTTCAATGTTATAATACATATTTATACATGTCGAAGAATCCAATACCATGGACCGAAAACCATCGCGTCCAACAACATGTGCGAAAATCATGCACAAAACCATAGGTGGGTCCGCGCAACCTAACATAGGGTCCAAAACCAAAATTTCCAAGTTGTGAATGTCAGTGAGAACCAATGTCTTCAACAAAGTGAAAATAACTACCACATACTAGTGAACTAAAAGAAGTCAGAAATGGTCATATTATTAAAAGATTTATTTATGCATGGCAACATGGTTTCATATAGTTACGTTTTATCATTTAGTCACATTTGATCATTGACAAAGTGTCACATGTCAACGAATTTCCATTATGTTTTTTAGTTAAGTGTCAAAGTCTAAAGTTGTTAATTATCTTATTGAATGCTAGGTGTTCGGTGGATTCAATCAATTTAAGGAGTGACTAGGGTTGAGTGCACCATTTCAAATGATGTAACTATTTCCCATTAATGAGAATTATGTATATTATATTTGGATGTTATTTTCTCTTAGTGATGTTCCCTTGCTAATCAATTATGACATATACAAGGATTAAATCTTAGTGCAATGGTTCATGAACTATTTGCTTAATTTAATACCAAGGTCCACAGGGGTAACTAACAAATGGATCATTTCATTTTGCACAAACATTTACAATCCTTGTGAGAAGGAACATCTCACTTTAAAAAAATTCCAAGACATATGAGCATGCAAGGCTCAAGCAATGCAATAAGCACAACAACGACATCTTCAATGCTACTCAATAACCCTCCAATTAACTAAATACTCTTGGCAAGTTCCTTCCACAACTAGAGAACACTCTATTCATTCATATAAAATGAACAAATACTAAGCTTTAAGTGTTAAACCAAATCGAATTCACACAACATAACCCAAGTAAGTAAAATCATCTATATAAATATAATACATGATAAAATATAAAGGGGGAACCTCAGCCTCTAGAAATATCATGATTATAGCATAAAAATCTCTAGGAGTCTAGCTCCAACCTTAGATAATAACATTTCTCATAACCAAAGCTAACAACAAGATCTAATATTTCTCTATTATTGTTACCTTTCTTCCCCTAATCAACTAACTATAAATCAATTTGAAGCCTTTACATTTACATCCTTCACACACAAATAAGGAGACTAATCAAAACTCTAGGTCATCAGGCCACTACTTGTGTCGCCAATGAAAACACCTAACTACTTCACATAAATTTTAAGCCATAACCCTTTTTACTATCTCTAGTGATCCTCCAAAGTGGGTGCTACAGTCTTCACTAATCCATCTGAGTGTTCTTGTCGATGCCACCTTACCCTAATTTTTTATTAAGGGTCCAACAAGCCTTGACCGCACTTGTTGACTCATCCTAGGTCAACTATGTGTCACTCTAGATTTATCTTCAACCTCAAAATAAGGGGCATGCTTTGATAATTTGATAATAACCTACATAAAAATATTCTAATTTTGTCATTTGGGTTATCCATCAAGTGAGAAGAAACTTGATTCCCACAGTGAAAGTTCAAGCCAATTGTGGACCCTTCTATGTAGGCCCTTATTGTTTCAATGTTATGAAATCTGTGTTTACATATTGATCCAATAATCATAATTCTTTGAAATATGGTTATGCAAGGGTGTAGGAATTTACAGGGTAAGCTCCTTAGATATAACACCAAAGGACACCGCTCACAAACATATCACAGATCAATACACCATTATTCTTGATGTGGTTAAAATCCTCAAAGAGGGAAACATTCCATGGCCTGAGCCAATGCGGCCACTTCAGGTAATTTATTAATAAAAGAAATAAAATTTACATACGCTTCTCTCATGAGTGGTCACCCTACAAATGACCCTGCATGCTCTTTAAATAGAGATCATGGACCAATCGGGTGTTAAGACACAGATCAAGTGTCTGTAATACCGAGGAGAGAATGAACCGTCAGATCACTTCATGTCTAGAACATATCATGACCGTCAGATTGTAAATTACAAAAGTACATAGTAAAGAAACACACTTTACCTAACTCTACACTAGACAAGTCTGAACTAACTATTCCTATGTGTTGGAATATCCTAACATCCCCCCTTAAGAACAACTTGGGATAGGATTGAAGGATGTACAAATGTGACACAATGGGAGAAGGAAGGAGGCATTAGAACCTATCCCCCCTTAGTGACAACTTCCTAAACTCCAATAATAAATCGAAGTTTAGTAAACTTCGCCTTTGTGAGAGACTTTGTAAAGATGTATGCAACTTGATCATTGGCTTAACAATATTGCACTTCAAGAACATGGTCATGAATGAGATTTTTTATGAAGTGCATGTGTAGTTCAATGTGTTTGTTGCGTTGATTTTGTACTGTATCTTTACATAATTTAATGGCACTTTGATTATAACACCAAAGTGTAGTTGGATGCTACTGCTGTTGAAAGCCAAACTTTGACAGGATCTAACGAAGCCACAAGGATTCCTTACTAGCTTCTATGGCATCACGATACTCTACTTATGCTGAAGAAAGAGAAATGACACTTTGTTTCTTATAAGCCCATGTAATAGGTCCAGAAGCAAGAGTGAACACATAACCTGCAGTAGACTTCCGATCATCAGGGTCACCAGCCCAATCAGAACTAGTGAAACTAACCAATAGAGGATATGCTTCTTCACTGTAATAAATCCCAAACTGAACTGTACCTTGAACATAACGAAGTATTATTTTAGTTTCCTTCCCATGACTTTCAAGTGGGTTTTGCATAAACCAAGCAATAAGGCCAACAACAAAGGAAAGGTCAGGATGATTATGGGTCAAATGCAAAATTTTTCCTACAAGCTCACCATATAAGGTAGAATCAACTTCAGGGGAAGTACAAGTGACTGAAAGTTTGGCTCTAGACTGAAATGGACAAGGGGTTGGCTTACAGTCTTCCATGTGAAAGTGGTGTAGAAGATCACAAGCATACTTGGACTAGGAAAGGGAAATACCTTCCTTGGATTGCAAGACTTGAAGACCAAGAAAATAATGCAAGTGTCCTAAGTCTGTCATTTCAAATTGATTTTTAAGGCTGGACTTCACATGGTTTATAAGGTTGGGATCATTACCAGTAAGGGTAATATCATCAACATAAAGAACAAGAATGATAAGAGATTTACCCACTTTCTTGGTGTAGACAATAATGTCAGAATGACACCTAGAAAATCTAGTATCTAAAAGAAAGTTATCCATTTTGGCATACCAAGCCCAAGGGGCTTGCTTGAGACCATAAAGGGATTTCTTAAGCTGACATACAAGGCTGGAGTTTGGTTGTATAAAGCCAAGAGGTTGTTCCATATAGATTTCTTCATGCAAGTTCCTGTGCAAAAAGGAAGATTTAACATCCATCTGATGGACTTCCCATTTGAAAGATGCAGCAAGGGAAAGAACCAGCTGGATAGATTTCATTTTGGCAACAGGAGAGAAGGTTTCAGTATATTCAATGCCTTCAACTTGTGAAAAAAACCTTAGCAACAAGACGAGCTTTATCTTTATCAACTTTTGCATCCAGTCCATACTTGGTTTTGTAAACCCATTTTCATCTAACAAGTTTTCATCCCTTTAGAAGAGGAACAAGATCCCATGTATCATTTGGCAATAATGAAAGATATTCTTCATTGATAGTTGCATCCTAATCTGGATGGCCTGAAGATTCTGCAAAGGTGTCAGGATAATAATTTGTTGGATCTTGAGCCAGTAAATAAGAGGCTTTATCAAACTGAGAATGAGTGCAATGTTGATCTGTAGGATCACTTGCAAGAGCACCTCTTGCATCCTGAGTAGCGCAGGCCCATTTTGGATGCTGAGAAGCTGAAGGAGGATCTCGAGAAGGTGGGGGGGGGAATGTCATCCTCGCTTTCATCATATGAAGAAGAAATATTTTTAGAATTAGAAGGGGTAGAGAGAGGTGGCACATCCATCAAACTAGGCTCGTAGGCCAATATATTTTCAACAAACTTTACATCTCTTCTAACAATAACATTTTTGGACTTAAGTGGAATAAGTATATATCCTTTGACATCTTCAGAATATCCGACAAAAATAAAATTTTCACTCTTAGGTTCTAAAGCTTTATCTTTCTCATATGGAATATGGGCCCATGCTTCACTTCCAAAAACACGAAAGTGACTTACATCTGGTTTACTTGAGCTCCATGCTTGTTTTGGAGTGATATTCTTTAAAACCTTAGTAGTAGTGTGATTTACTATGTAATTTTCATAGTTAATTGCTTCTTCCCAAAAATTAAGACTAAGTCCTTTAGATTGAAGCATACAATTAGCCATTTCCTTTAAGGTGTGATTCTTCCTTTCAGCTAAATCTTTTTGTTATGGAGTATATGGAACAGTATGTTGCATTTGAATTCCATGCTTACTGCAAAATTTGATGAGTTTGTTCTTAACATATTCTTTGTCATTATCAGATCTTAACTTAAGAATTTGATGTCCAAATTGTTTCTCAACAAAGGTCTTAAAGGCCAAGAACATGTTAAATACTTCACTCTTGAGTTTTAATAAGTATACCCAAGTGCTTTTGGAGAAATCATCAATGGAAGTTAAGAAATACTTGTAGCTAGAGAATGAAACAACTGGAAGTGGACCACATAAATTACTATGCACAAGCTGTAAAGGGGCTAAGGCGTGCCAAGAGGGACATTTTTCAAAACTATCCTAATGATGTTTTTCGAGTACACATCCAGAAAAAACACCATCTCCGCAAGATACCATAGGAAGGTCTATCACAATATTTTATTTACATAGATTTTGAAGGGAGTGATAGTTTAAGTGACCAAATCGCTCATGCCAAAGTTTTCTCATTTCATCATTATGAGCAACAAATACCAAGGGAAGAGAAGAGTTGATGACCCAAATTTGTTAAACTTATACAACCTTTTAGAATCATCAGCAATGCCAGTAGCTGAAATCTATTTAGGATCTCTTAGGTCCTTAATTACAACATCACGAGGTGAAAATTCAATGGTTTTACCTGAATGAGTTATCTGATATACAAATAGAAGGTTGCAGGATAAGGTTGGAACACATAATACATCATTAAATTGACCATTGTCTAGATGAACAGTTCTAGTCCCTACAACACGAAGAGATCTATCATCACCAACATATATATTTTTGGTGTTACAATCATTTAAAGAAGAAAACATGGTTTTGTTTTTGGCCATGTGATAAGAAGCTCCAAAATCAATGAGCCACTCATGAGAATGAGAAGAAGAAGATATATTTAGTGCATAACCAGACCGAGATGCTTAACAACCAAATGCAGAAAGTGTGATTCCTGAAGATGAAGTTGAAGTTGAAGAATTCTCCAAATGGATGTTATGCTTCTTCATTGTTGCTTCCAAGGCTTCCATCTCCTTAAAGAATTTGGATTATATGTGGCCATCTCGATTACAAAATTTGCAATGTATATCAGTCTTCTTCCCTTTGCTTCCATTTGACTTATCAGTTTGTTGAATTGATTTTTCATTTTGAGAATGAAATTGCTTAAGACCCTTGTTTGGTTTAGGACCATTCTTTTTAGGATACCGCTTCTTAGGATTCTTTGGATTTGGTTGTTGATGGGCGGGTGAGGCTTTCTTGGAAGAGTTTCCAAGACTAAAAAGACCACAATGTAAGAGTTTTTCATGTTCTCTTATTAAATAATCACAAAATACATCAAAAGAGGGGGACTTGTAGTCTTTTCCTTGAGAAATAAAGGCTTCTCTAGTAGAATGGAAGGTGGAAACAAACACAAAGTAGGCTAGTCCCAACTTAGTAAGAATGGAATAGATAAGGCTACCATCCTCTTTCTTAACCTTAACACCTTCCAAGAGAAGTCTAAGGGTCTTGAACTTGGACAAAAAATCTTCAATGGAAGAAAAATTATTGGGGTCCAATGTAAGCAACTCATTTTTGAGTCGATGGGCTCTAGTTTCATTTTTAATTCCAAAAACTTTAGTGATTTGTTTCATTGCTTCATTAGGGGTATCAAGTTCTGTGATATAGAATCTAAGGTATGGAGAAATAGACATCCCTATTAACCCAAGTGCTTGATCTTGCCTGTTTTCCCATTTGACTGCCTTATCTTCATCTTTAGGTTTAGTTCCTTGGCCTGAGGCTATTCTATAAAGACCTTTACTTCTAAGTAAATCCACAATGTAGGACTACCATTGGAAGTAGTTGGTGCTGTCAAGAATAACTTGACATGGACTTTCCATTTTAATAGAAACTAAAGTTGTAGATGTTGAAACTAAGTGTTCCAATGGAAAGATCTCGAAAAATTAGGCCAATTAAAAAAAACAACTCTGAATATGTCTTTTGAATGCAGAAGTTATGGATTTTTGAAGAAACGTTGTTGAAGATGTCGACCAAGTGCGTGAATGTGCATAAGTGAATGATAATGTTATATTTAAAAAAAATCCCCCCCTTTCCAAACTTAATCTAATTAGCTCACTTTAAAAAAAAATTATGTGACCCACTTTTATAAATAAGTGAAAGTCACTTTTACAATGGTACTTTATGAGTTACTCACTAAATTGTAACTTAAATAAAAGATAAAGAGACTTTAGAATTATAAGTGACTCACTTACTATAATGGGTGAGAACACTTTAACACAAAGTAAGTTTAGAACATAAGTTACATGTTCTTTTTGAAAATGTAACTCAACAAAAAGAAAGACTTGAACCCAAGACTTCTATTCTCATAAAGTAACTTTGGACCAAGTGAGCTAGTTTAAAAGGTTGGTAAATTTTGGAAAGGAGGAAGGCTTTTCTTTTTTTAGTCACTTAAGCTTTGGGATGCATGCTTACTTGAAAAATCTCTTTTTCCATACAAAAAAAAAAAACCACACAACCCAACACGGACATGCAAAAAAACCAAACCTTATGGCTTGAATTTAGCTTTCGCCAGAAACTAAATATTTTCCTTAATGTTTCTCATTTTCTGATATCACACTAAGGCATGACAGAAAAGAACATACGCATGAGAAAAATCCTTCCTTTTTGTTTCTGATTTGCCCAGATCACATAGAGTCGCGGTGTAAAGAGAATGCGCAGAAATGAAAGGTATAGATCTGGTAATAAAAAATAGAAAGCTAGATAAACTGAAATAAATAGAGAGATGAATAACTAAATCTGTAAATAAAGATTGTATACCTCCAGATCTTAAAAATGATGTAGCTAGGGCTACCAGAAATCTTTTCGTGTGAAACGAAAGGGGTTCCTCACTGGAACAGATGCTCCTAACACAATAGAGCAGTTCTCTCAACCCAAAAGTAGTCAGAAATAACAGATCTAGGAAACCAGAGTCAGATGCAGTTGTACCGACTTCAAATTTGGATCACCAATGGATGCGGCCCTCAACTTCGCTCTAATACCATGTAGGAATTTACAGGGTAAGTTCCTCAGATACAACACCAAAGGACACCGCTCACAAATAGATCATAGATCAATACACTAGTATTCTTGATGTGGTTAAAAACCTCAAAGAGAGAAACAATCCACGACTTGAGCCAACGTAGCCACTTCAAGCAATTTATTAATAAATGAAAGAAAATTTACATAAGCTTCTCTCATGAACAGTCACCCTACAAATGACACTCCATGCCCTTTATATATAGCTCACAGACCAATCAGGTGTTAAGCCACAGATTGAGTGTCAGTGATACCAAGGAGAGAATGAACCATCGGATCACTTCATGTCTAGAACATATCGTGACCGTCAGATTGTAAGTTACAAATGTAGATAGTAAAGAAACACACTTTACCTAACTCTACACTAGAACAAGTTATACTTAACTATTTCTTATGTGTCGGAATATCCTAATAAAGGGGTCTCAACTTAGGTTCCACTATGCCTTGGTAACATTAGTAGAAGAAAGTATATCACTAGCCTAATCATCTAGTTTAATGGTTCTTATTTCCTTCACATCCACAACATATTCATCTAAGGAGTCATCAAAATTTTGTTGCAGCGAAAGCAATCTCCCTTGCAAAAGTTCCAACATTACCTCCTTATACTACAACAAATTCCTGTGATTAGCTTCCTCTTTAGCTCCCTATTTTTCTTCCACTAACTGTTTTAGTGTATTTTTCTCCACCTTTTTGAAAAGGCAGGTACTATTTATCAGGATGATGGTTTTTCGGCATTTTTCACTAATCATAGCCAATCGGAGCTAAATATAACCGACTTTAGCTATGATGTAAACACCTAATTTAACCTCTTCTTTAGCTCTGATGTAGTTTCATGTATAACTTCCTGTGTAACATCCTATTTTTTTCCTCATTACATCATTGTTTTTAACGTCCACTTTAGCTTCGTTTTTAGCTTCTTGTTTAACAACCTAGCTTTCTCCTCATTATGGCATTGTATTTTCATCCACTCTAGCTTCATTTTTAGCTTCTTGTTTAACATCCTATTATGCTTCCTCATTTCTTGTAAAAGATTGTCTTGAAACTCTCTCATTTGGATCAAATGATAGCTATATAGAGAGGTTAGTTTTCTCTCCTTGTGATGTAGTTCAAACATACATACATTACTTATATGCTCTTCTATGTGAAGTGGTCTAAGATTTGTAAGATCTTCTCATTACATTTATGATATGAAATAAGTGATTAGATATCTGCTCAGTACACTTATGATATGGAGTCAAAGGTTAGAGATCTACTCATGATACTTATGACATAAAGTATGAGATTTGTGGCATATATATTGGTTCAAGATCTAATCTATTTATATGATATCCATGGCATATATATTTGTTTGAGATTTGATATATTTTGTGGTATATTTGTTGGATCATCCTTGCATTTGTGATCTTGTTGGAACACTTTGTGAAGAGGATCTTAGAACTTGTGGAAGCCATATTGTGGTCTTGATATACTGTTGAAGATCTCTCTAAGGAGAGGAAGATATTTCTTTTTTATAACTTGGGACCACCATTTATAGGGTTTTTTTTAATAGTATCCAAACTAGGTTTTCCCTAAAGTTAATTTCATGCAAGCAAGGTCCTTTAAACACATACCCACCTTCCTATTTTGATATTTTAACCATGATCCAATTAACTAAGTTGATTTTGTTTTCATTGTTTTTTCCACCTTTCCACAAAAAAATTCTTATACACCTACTAATATGATCCAAGGTTCCTTTAGGGGAAAAGAGGATTGAACCCTAGAAAATATAAAAAGTAAACAAGGTGGATTTTATCGAGACCACTTTGCCAGCCAAATTTAGCCAACTAGAACCTATGAAACCATTTTCATTTGAATTTTTGAAAATATGTTATGTCAATATTTAGTAGTGGTCCCTTTAAGAGATATTGGATACCAAGGTATTTAAAAGTCTTCTAGTCCTTTTCACAAATAAATCCTAATATATCAAAGACTTGATTGAGCCTTTGAGAAGTGCAATACCATCCATAAATTCTACATAATTATACAATATCTAAACTTAGAATATAAATTTGAATTAGGTATGACAAATAAAAATCCAAGCTGAAGAAAAACCTATACACAAGTTTCACATAATGAACATTGAAGAAAAACTTAGAATTTTGTATGACATTTGAAGGATAATTATTTAGGGATAAAAGTAAACATATAATAATTATAAATGTGTACAATAATTAAATAAATACTCTACAATTTGAATAAATCAGATTGGCCAATAAATGAAGTCTTGGCATGCATTTTAGTGCAGCAAGGCAATTTTGGCCTACTTCACAAAAATGCATGCCCAACCTTCATTACAAGGCCAAATTGAATGATTGAGATTAGAGAGTACTTTTTTTACTCTTAATTAACATCATTTTTTCACATAGAAACTTTTGTTGTGCAAGAATATGCCCAATTGGATCGATTTCATAGGGTTAAAGTCAAGGTTTGTGTGCCTCAAACAAATGCACACTAGGATTTGTGCTAACCTAAATGTGCAATAATGATCATTCCAAACTAGATATAAAATAATTGTATGCAATATATCATAGCCATTTTCATAAAATAAATGTTATACATTGAAATCCAACTCTATCGAAATAACAATTGCTCATATTTTCCAATGATCACAGTTAGAACAAATGTGCACTCATGGGCCAAACCAATTACACTCTTGGTAATGGAATTTGAAATGAGACATTATTGGAAACTTCATAACCTTAGGATATAACCTTGCATAATTTCTAACCAATATCCTACATAACTATGTTCCCATTTATACACAACTTTCACATAAGGCAAGTCGAAGCAAAACTTAGAATGTTGCATGAAAGCTGAAGTATAAATATTTTAGCTCAAAGTAAATATATACCAATGTAAACATGTGTAAAATATTTAAATAAAGAATTTACTATTTAAATCAACCAAATTGGCTGATATGTTGAGAAATGGCAACAAGAAATTCCAGTGTAATTTGTCATTGAACTAAACTGTGAATTAAATTCAAATTCTATTCTCATAGAAACTTAAAATAGTTAAATTAAGTTTATTAAACATACTTAACTTAGGAAATTTGAGTTGTAAGCCTTTTGGAAGTCATGTATATGTTCCCCCTACTTTGTAGGAGTCTAGTGTGAGTTAATTGTGAGTTGTCAAATAGAAGGCTCAGTTTCATGAACTCATGCATGTTGATTCTGAGAAAGATCCAATTGAGACCAGAGTGCAGGGACAATGTACTATTTGTTTTAGATTTTTCTGAGTTGCACTAATAATGGATGCAATTAGGAACCGATCTTGAGGGATTGATAGTTTTTAGAGGCTTTACTTCCCTTTAAATACAATATATCCTTCATAGGAATTACACATTGGAATAGAGACTTGGAGAGCTTGTGAATTGGATAAGCTTTGGAATTGAGCTTGCTTATGAGTTGGAGATTGAATTAGTTGAGTGTTGATATTGTTCTAGAGAGAATAAGCATTGTAATTTCATCTTGATTTTTTGGATTAATACAAAATAGATAGTGGGGTTTTAAGCTGTGGCTTTCCCTGAATAGTTATTGTGTTATCTGCCTTTGATTCTCTTCATCTATTAATTATTGTTTGCTCGATGTTTATGGGCTTACTCTATAAAGAGTATAAGTATGTTCTTGTTTCTTGCTTTAAAAAATTGCATTATCTTGTGAATTTATAGGATTTTCTACATGGTATCGGAGCAAGATTATTTTTTGGGCCGAGAGTTTGCAAAGAATATGTGAGAATTTTGGTGAAACTTTTTCAGAAACAAATTGTGTATCTGGATTTCTTGGGAAAATATACCCAAATTCAAAAAAAAATCGGTCGAATTGAAGTTTGGATGAGTGAGATATCATTGATTTAGAATATGCTCTCTAAAGAAGATTTCGACGTTTTGAGTTTTGGGTTACAGGTGAAAGTCAAATTTGCATACACACTTTAGGATCGGCAGATGACATTCCATGGGTTGAGGCTTGAGTATGCCTTGGAAGGCAGCTCAAATTTTGTAGCCTGGACGGACAGGATGGAGGTTATGCTAGAAGATAGTGGCTTAAAGGAATTCATTGATCAAGAAGTCCCCAAACCAGCAACTACAAATGCACAAAACTTGGCCGAATGGAAGAAGTGTGTGGCGAAGGAAAGGCGGATAATCCTTAAGGGAGTTTGAGACCACATTGTCTTGAGTCTCCATGGCAAAGAAGCTCCGCATGCTATGTGGAAAACATTGACGGACTTGTATCAAAATAGCAGTGATCAAAGGAAGTTGGCACTGAAGGCTAAACTTAATAAAATCAAGATGGAGAAAGGTGAGATGATTCCAAAGTACTTTATTAAGTTCACTCAATGTCGGGATGAAATTGGAAGTGTTGGAATCACCATTTCCAAGGAGGATATGGTGAACCTTTCTCTTCTTGGACTCCCAAAGAGTTGGCATAGTTATCAGGACTCTGTCAATGGTTGGGAGAAGCTGCCAAATTGGGGACGACTATGGTCAGATTTGATGCAGGATGATATCAAGAGGAATACCAAGGATGGATCTTCATCAAATCCTTATGATGAAGAGAAGTGTGACTTAGCGATTAAGGCGAGGAAGGGAAAATGTAAAATTTCCCATTCCAAATCAGATTCTTATCATGGAGGTAAGAAGAAGGACATGATGAAAGTTAAATGCTTTCATTGTCACAATATGGGACACTTTTCTACAAATTGTCCATTGAAGAAGTCAAAGGAAAAGTCCTCAGGAGGAACAGCGAGAGAGGCTTTTTCCTCCCAATTCAAATTTGAATTTCCCCTCATTGCATGCATGGTGTCTTCAATAATGGGATTTGTCTAGTACTTAGACAATGGAGCTTCTTTCCACATGACTAGTGATGAGATATAACAAAATTATAATACACCTAACTTTACATCTCTTAATGTATGGTATGGGTATTTTATTATTTTTGGTATGTGCGCCCATTCCAATGTAAGGTATCACTATATCAAAATTGTGATAACCGAAATCACGAATTTCGAGTTATTTCCAAATTATAATATGCCTAACTTTACATGCATGCTGAAGAACTCAAGAATTTTGTTTGTTAAAGGTATAGGAAATATTCCAAATTGAACCATTGTTTCAAGGATGAGTAAAGAAAGTATTTTACATCATAGACTCATTCTAACTCATTAGAAACGGTGCATGCTAATGATATACCATTCAATACTATAAAAATGTTGCAGGTAACAAATGTTCACCTACAAGAAAAGAGTTCGAAATGTTAAATTTTCTTTGGAAAACTCTTAGAAACTCAATAGGTAAATTCTTGAAATTCATATTTCATGATATCCATTTTGAAGGGGTTGAGGTTCATTATTTCAAGTTACTTGGTACATTACTTAGAAAAGCTTAAATTTTCAATGCATAGACACTATGAAAACAATTAGGTATAAAAAATGCATATACTAGAAAATTGTTTCCAAAATTTCCAACTTATTCAAAAAATAATTTTTTTCAACTTCTTAGAGAGTTACATAGGGATTATAAACTTTAGTTGTCAACCTTGAAAGGTATAGAAATCATTCTTTCACATGGTTATTTATGCTAAATAGTTAGCGTGTATTGTAGGTTTTAACTCTGTATAGAAATTCCCTGCATACGAATTCTAAAACATAGAAAATAAACAATGCAAGAGCATAACACATAAAACACATATACATAGAGATTTTCCCCTGGATCCTAAAACCGGGACTACCAGCTTGATTTTTCTTTATGTTCCTTTCAATGTTATAATACATATTTATACATGTCAAAGCATCTAATGCCATGGACTAAAAACCATCGCGTCCAACAACATGTGCGAAAATCATGCACAAAACCATAGGTGGGTCCGCCCAACCTAACATAGGGTCCAAAACCAAAATTTTCTGGGGCGCTACCTAGAACCCCATAAAGTGGGGTTACATGTATGCCTTAAACCCCCTATGACCCTCCCGCTACACAATCAGCGCAACGAAGGGGGGCTTCGCCCCCCCTCTAACCCCTCGATTAACTATGTGGGCTAGTCATGGAAAGAATATAACACAACCCAACACAATGGGCATTACAGGGCTAGAAAAATGACTAAGCTCTCTTATGGCCCCCTGAAAATGGGCGTTTCAGGGCTGGAAAAATGACTAAGCTCTCTTGTGGCCCCCTATGGAAAGAAAACAACAAGTGGGAGA
>APFE030697509.1:51053-67269 GCA_000404065.3 Pinus taeda
TTGTTTATTTTCTGTGTTTTAGAATTCGTATGTAGGTAATTTTTGTATGGGGTTAAAACCTACATTTGGTATCAGAGCTATTTTGGCTTCAAGGGGACGCCTTTGTTACTGAGGGGTTTCGCTCGGGCCAGTGGTAGACCCTGTTCAGTGGGAGATCTGTGAGATTGATTCTGGTGGTGAAAGAAGATGGCGAGTAGTGGAAAGATAGAGATCCAGAAATTTAATGGTCAGAGTTTTGAGTTGTGGAAACTCAAGATGGAGGATTTGTTGGTGGATAAAGATCAGTGGATCATGATAGATCCGGGTACTAAACCAATGGGAGTGTTTGATGAAGAATGGAAGAAGTTGGATCAGAAGGAAAAGAACACAATACAATTGTGTGTCTCAGATTCAGTATTTCTGAATGTATCAGTGGAAGCTACAACAAAGGCTTTGTGGGACAAGTTAGGGACATTGTACCATTCTAAGTCTCTGGTGAATAAACTGTTCCTGTGGAAAAAGCTGTATAACCTAAGGATGAAAGATGAAAACTAGGTGGCAGAACATCTGAACGTATTTAATACTGTGGTAAGTCAGTTAACATCTGTTGATATTAAAATTTCATATGAAGATAAGTGCATCAGTTTGTTGTGTTCTCTACCAGATTCGTGGGATAGTCTGGTTATTGCAATAGGTAGCAATGTAACTACCTTGCATTTTGATGAAATAATCTCATCCTTGCTGATGGAGGAGATGAGATGGAAAAATATGGAGAGCTAGAATGGTGATGCCTTATTCGTACGAGGACGGTCCCAGAACAAAAAAAAAATAAGTCATCGAGTGGGAGATTTAAATCTAGAGTGAGATATAAATCTCTAGGAAAACCTGTAAAGGTGGTGTGCTAGAAATGAGGAAAGGAAGGGCACTACAAAAGGGACTGTAAATCTAAAGCTCCTGATAAAGGAAAGGGATCTGATGGTGCTCCTTCTGGAGAGGTGAAAACCACCTCAGATGAAGGTGAGGATGTGTACTTGGCTTCTTCAAGTACACATGTAGATCATGAGGAATGGTTGATTGACTCAGGTGCATCCTTTCACTTCACTCCCCATAGAGAGTGGTTCTGCGAGTATGAGAAATACGATGGTGTTGATGTCTTATTAGGGGATGATAGGAAGGCTAGAATCATTGGTCGCGGAAAACTGAAGTTGAAGTTGCAAGGTGGAAGGGTTAGAACACTTCCGGGTGTTCTGCATATTCTTGCATTGGCCAAAAATTGGATTTCTGTAAGCAAGCTGGATGACGTAGGTGTAAAAACAATGTTCGAGAAGGATACCTGCAAAAAGGTTTGGGGAGAAGTAGTATTGATGTGGGGAGTTCCAATTGGAACTCTGTACAAGCTACAAGGTAGCATTGTTATTGATGGGTGCAATAGTTCTGTGGTTCCTGAAAGTGGAGCAAAAAATTTAGTGGTCTCTGGAGAGAAGACCATGCCGTGGCATAAAAGGCTTGGACATATTGGAGAGAAGGGCCTCCAAATAATTCATGGTAAAGGTATGGTAAAAGGTATGAGTAATAGCTCTTTGGATTTTGATTTCTGTGAAAATTGTGTATATGGGAAGCAGAATCGGGTGAGTTTCCCCTTTGGCGGTAAGAGGGCGAAACATATATTAGAGCTTGTGCACAGTGATGTGTTTGGACCTATGAAGGTTCATTATTTCAAGTTACTTGGTACATTACTTTTAAAATCTTAAATTTTCAATGCATAGACACTTTGAAAACAATTAGGTATAAAAAATGCATATACTAGAAAATTGTTTCCAAAATTTCCAACCTATTCAAAAAATAATTTTTTGCAACTTATTAGAGAGTTACATAGGGATTATAAACTTTAGTTGTCAACCTTGAAAGGTATAGAAATCATTCTTTCACATGGTTATTTATGCTAAATAGTTAGTATATATGACCTTACCATTGCTTTTCTACACATAATTTGCAAACTAATTGATTATTAACAATATTCATTTTCTCATCATCATCTATAAAAATTTACAACAAATTTTCATGATAATGAAGTCATTGTACTCATCATTCTACAATGTTAAATTCATGAATAAAAAGTAGATAAGTACATTTATCTTTTCCAAAATCTAGATTTTTAGCAATTGACTATAGGTAGTCCTCTATGGATGCCACCCCTTAGCTAGGTTATGAGACCACCAAGGCAAATAATAAAAATTGCAAGATTTTGCCCAATCATTCTACTCATGCCAAAAGCATAAAACATCAACCAAGCAATGCCACTGTTAGTAATTTTACCAATCCCTTGATTAGAATAGCTTTCACACTCAGAATATCTACCCCACACAACATAGGGAAGTGACTCCCTTCTTTGCATATTAGTCTCTCATGAATTCTCTTCTCTCCATCGTGCTTTAGTGTGCGCATAAAAATTCCAACTCATGTCCATTTTTAGATTGAATTCAAACAACATTTTCATAGTTTTTAGATAATTTGATGATCATATGCTCTTAGAATAACAAGGTTGCATTCCAAATCAACTTGGCCTCTAATGTTGCACAACATTCCGTCCTTAATATTCTCTATGGTTTCCTCATTTCTCTTCTTCTTCTAAAGGCTCTAATGTCTTTCTTTCACAATATTTAAATACCATGGTATGAAAACACCCTTTTTCAACAAAACTTTCCCTCTTTATATTCTTTATGCTTCCCCAAAACAAATACTTTTTTCCCATTACAATTTTCCTCTCTTAGCATGAGTGAAATATGGGATGTATGAATCCTAATCCAAGTTTTCCTCATTTCAAGAATGTAGGAGGAGTAAGTTACCTACATCTAAGAGATGGTTAGATTCACTTCTCACATCTCTTATTAAACCATAGGCTAGACTCAACACTGGCATCATATAAAAGTGGAGATTAAATTAGTGGAAAAATGAGTAGGAAGAGTGACATAGGTAACTAGGCATATAATAATTTCCTTAGACCATGGAATATTTTAGGGGCCAATATTCGCAAGTGGGCTAATTTTCCATGCTTTTTCCAAAAAACATATTCACAAATTGCCTTTTTTTCTAAAAGTGATTTGCCAAAATTTTAGAATATAAAATTATTTTACTTTAAATATCGCCCAAATTTTATATAGAATAATATAAAAGAATTATAAATCTAAATGTTTTTATAAAAGTATTATCAAACATTTTAAATTTTACATATTATGTCTAAACTTTAAGTTAAACTCCAATCGTTAAAATTTTCCTTGCCTTAAACCCCTTACCTTTTCCCTCTTATGGTATCATAGCCCCTTTATGTGCTCGTGTTCAATTAGTCTTGGCTCTTTTATTAACCACAAAATACAATGTTTACGGGTATTCATAATCACTATGGTATACTTGCCTCATGGTGTAAATAATGCATAATAAAAAATATCTATGTGAAAACATGAAAGAAATCAAGTTTAAGATTTCCAAAATGTCAAAAGGGAGGCCTTATAATAATAATGATAAATATGATGAATATAAAAATTATGATAATAACAATATAGATGTAGATTTATATTATGTAAACTAACTTCTTCATCATGTTTATTAATATGTATTTTCATAAATATTATGTGGAATTAATAAACATGTATTTTCATAAATATTATGTGGAATTATCATTAATTTGATCAGTATATTCTAACCTCTAGTGTTAAAGTAAAGTAATTATATATGTAATGAATAATAGAATGAATAATTTTACAATATTTCACATTTTTTTTATGTTTGTTCTAGTTTATGGAAATGTAAGAACATTTTATCTTTAAAAAATTGTTTATGCATTTATAAAGTAAAAATATTATGAATAGTATTTAAATAATGTTAAAATAGGCTATGAATCTTATGCTAATTGGGTCTAACTTAAATGGTTGTGGAATGAAGTGTTATCTTTTCCACTAGACTTTATTCTCATAATAAATATATTGTTGTGGCATATTGAACTCATAATGAATATATTCTAAAGATTTTGAATCTTACTATTAATTTGAATAAAATATTTAAGATAAAGTGCTTAAAAGTTTTCACCAAAATATATTACATTTACCTATATTCTCATGAGTATATTGCTAGTGACATATTGAATTCATAATAAATATATTGTAGGGGCTTTGAATCCCAAAATATATTACATTTACCTATATTCTCATGAGTATATTGCTTGTGACATATTGAACTCATAATAAATATATTGTAGGGGCTTTTAATCTTATTGTTGATTTAGAAAAAAAATTTAAGATAATGTGATTAAAGTTTTTTCCCAAAATGCATTACCTATATTTTTTTATTATTATCTATATTAATGCTCAATTAAATTTCACATGAGGACAACCAAGAATCTCAATACATTGAAACTCGTGGCAGTATGTTACAAGTTTACGGTGAAGGGATGAAAGAATAAACTACCATTATTATTATAATTTAAATGCACACTTGCATTAATCAAAGAGTTGAGAAACTTTGTAAGTCAAAGATATGTAGTAAATGCCGAGACACCATCAAATATTGTATGTGAAAAGAATTTCCAAGTTGTGAATGTCAGTGAGAACCACATACTAGTTAACTAAAAGAAGTCGGAAATGATCATATTATTAAAAGATTTATTTATACATGGCAACATGGTTTCATATAGTTACGTTTTATCATTTAGTCACATTTGATCATTGACAAAAGTGTCACATGTCAACGAATTTCCATTATGTTTTTTAGTTAAGTGTCAAAGTCTAATGTTGTTAATTATCTTGTTGTTAATTATCTTATTGAATGCTAGGTGTTCGGTGGAGTCAATCAATTTAAGGAGTGACTAGGGTTGAGTGCACCATTTCAAATGATGTAAATATTTCCCATTAATGAGAATTATGTATATTATATTTGGATGTTATTTTCTCGTGTGATGTTCCCTTGTTAATCCATTATGAAATATACAAGGATTAAATCTTAGTGCAATGGTTCATGAATTATTTGCTTAATTTAATACCAAGGTCCATAGGGGTAACTAACAAATGGGTTATTTCATTTTGCACAAACATTTACAATCCTTGTGAGAGGGAACATCTCACTTAAAAAAAAATTCCAAGACATATGAGCATGCAAGGCTCAAGCAATGCAATAAACACAACAACAACATCTTCAATGCTACTCAATAACCCTCCAATTAACTAAATACTCTTGGCAAGTTCCTTCCACAACTAGAGAACACTCTATTCATTCATATAAAATGAACAAATACTAAGCTTTAAGTGTTAAACCAAATCAAATTCACACAACATAACCCAAGTAAGTAAAATCATCTATATAAATAGAATACACGATAAAATATAAAGGGGGAACCTCAACCTCTAGAAATATCATGATTATAGCATAAAAATCTCTAGGAGTCTAGCTCCAACCCTAGATAATAACAATTCTCATAACCAAAGGTAACAACAACATCTAATCTTTCTCTATTATTGTTACCTTTCTTCCCCTAATCAACTAACTATAAATCAATTTGAAGCCTTTACATTTACATCCTTCACACACAAATAAGGAGACTAATCAAAACTCTAGGTCACCAAGCCACTACTTGTGTCGCCAATGAAAACACCTACTACTTCCTCAAAACATAAATTTTAAACCATAACCCTTTTTACTATCTCTAGTGATCCTCCAAAGTGGGTGCTACAATCTTCACTAATCCATCTGAGTGTTCTTGTCGATGCCACCTTACCCTAATTTTTTATTAAGGGCCCAACAAGCCTTGACCACACTTGTTGACTCATCCTAGGTCAACTATGTCACTCTAGATTTATCTTGAACCTCAAAATAAGGGGCATGCTTTGATAATTTTATAATAACCTACATAAAAATATTCTAATTTTGTCATTTGGGTTATCCATCAAGTGAGAAGAAACTTGATTCCCACAGTGAAAGTTCAAGCCAATTGTGGACCCTTCTATGTAGGCCCTTATTGTTTCAATGTTATGAAATCTTTGTTTACATATTGATCCAATAATCATAATTCTTTGAAATATGGTTATGCAAGGGTGTAGGAATTTACAGGGTAAGCTCCTTAGATAGAACACCAAAGGACACCGCTCACAAACATATCACAGATTAATACACCATTATTCTTGATGTGGTTAAAATCCTCAAAGAGGGAAACATTCCATGGTCTGAGCCAGCGCGGCCACTTCAGGTAATTTATTAATAAAAGAAATTAAATTTACATACGCTTCTCTCATGATCGGTCACCCTACAAATGACCCTGCATGCTCTTTAAATAGAGATCATGGACCAATCGGGTGTTAAGCCACAAATTAAGTGTCGGTAATATTGAGGAGAGAATGAATCGTCAGATCAGTTCATGTCTAGAACATATCATGACCGTCAGATTGTAAATTACAAAAGTACATAGTAAAGAAACACGCTTTACCTAACTCTACATTAGACCAAGTTATACTTAACTATTTCCTATGTGTTGGAATATCCTAACATCGCCCCTTAAGAACAACTTGGGATAGGATTGAAGGATGTACAAATGTGACACAATGGGAGAAGGAACGAGGCATTAGAACCTATCCCCCCTTAGTGACAACTTCCTGAAATCCAACAACAAATCGAAGTTTAGTAAGCTTCGCCTCTGTGAGAGACTTTGTACAGATGTCTACAACTTGATCATCGACTGAACAATATTACACTTCAAGAACATGGTCATGAATGAGATTTTTGATGAAGTGCATGTGTAGTTCAATGTGTTTGCTGCGTTGATTTTGTACTGGATCTTTACATAGTTTAATGGCACTTTGTTTATCACACCAAAGTGTAGTTGGATGCTGCTACTGAAAGCCAAACTTTGACAGGATCTAACGAAGCCACAGGGATTCCTTACTAGCTTCTATGGCGCCACGATACTCTGCTTCTACTGAAGAAAGAGAAATGGAACTTTGTTTCTTAGAAGCCCATGTAATAGGTCCAGAACCAAGAGTGAACACATAACCTGCAGTAGACTTCCGATCATCAGGGTCACCAACCCAATCAGAACTAGTGAAACTAACCAATAGAGGATATGCTTCTGCACTGTAATAAATCCCAAACTGAACTATACCTTGAACATAATGAAGTATTCTTTTAGTTTCTTTCCCATGACTTTCAAGTGGGTTTTGCATAAACCAAGCAATAAGGCCAACAACAAAGGAAAGGTCAGGACGATTATGGGTTAGATACAAAATTTTTCCTACAAGCTCACCATATAAGGTAGCATCAACTTTAGGGGAACTATAAGTGACTGAAAGTTTGGCTCTAGACTGAAATGGACAAGGGGTTGGCTTACAGTCTTCCATGTGAAAGTGGCGTTGAATATCACAAGCATACTTGGACTAGGAAATGGAAATACCTTCCTTGGATTGCAAGACTTGAAGACCAAGAAAATAATGCAAGTGTCCTAAGTCTGTCATTTCAAATTGATTTTTAAGGTTGGACTTCACATGGTTTATAAGTTTGGGATCATTACCAGTAAGGATAATATCATCAACATAAATAACAAGAATGATAAGAGACTTACCCACTTTCTTGGTGTAGACAGTAATGTCAGAATGACATCTAGAAAAGCTAGTATCTAAAAGAAAGCTATCCATTTTGGCATACCAAGCCTGAGGGGCTTGCTTGAGACCATAAAGGGATTTCTTAAGTTGACATACAATGCTGGAGTCTGGTTGTATAAAGCCAAGAGGTTGTTCCATATAGATTTCTTCATGCAAGTTCCCGTGCAAAAAGGCAGATTTAACATCCATCTGATGGACTTCCCATTTGAAATATGGAGCAAGGGAAAGAACAAGGTGGATAGAGTTCATTTTGGAAACAGGAGAGAAGGTTTCAGTATAGTCAATGCCTTCAACTTGTGAAAAAACCTTAGCAACAAGACGAGCTTTATGTTTATCAACTTTTGCATCCAGTCCATACTTGGTTTTGTAAACCCATTTGCATCTAACAAGTTTTCATCCCTTTGGAAGATGAACAAGATCTTATGTATCATTTGACAATAATGAACGATATTCTTCATTGATAGTTGCATCCCAATCTGGATGGCCTGAAGCTTTTGCAAAGGTTTCAGGATCATAATTTGTTGGAGCTTGATCTAGTAAATAAGAGGCTCTATCAAATTGAGAATGAGTGCAACGCTGATCTGTAGGATCACTTGCAAGAGCACCTCTTGCATCCTGAGTAGCACGGACCCATTTTGGATGCTAAGAAGCTGAAGGAGGATCTCGAGAAGGTGGGTGGGGGGGGATTTTCATCCTCGCTTTCATCATATGAAGAAGAAATATTTTTAGAATTAGAAGAGGTAGAGAGCGGTGGCACATCCACAGAACTAGGCTCGTAGGCCAATATATTTTTAGCAAACTTTACATCTCTTCTAACAATAATATTTTTGGACTTAAGTGGAATAAGTATATATCCTTTGACATCTTCAGAATATCCAACAAAAATAAAATTTTCACTCTTAGGTTCTAAAGCTCTATGTTTCTCATATGGAATATGGGCCCATGCTTCACTTCCAAAAACACGAAAGTGACTTACATCTGGTTTAATTGAGCTCCATGCTTGTTTTGGAGTGATATTCTTTAAAACCTTAGTAGTAGTGTGATTTACTATGTAATTTTCATACTTAATTACTTCTGCCCAAAAATTAAGACTAAGTCCCTTAGATTGAAGAAGACAATTAACCATTTCCTTTAAGGTGTGATTCTTCCTTTCAGCTACACCATTTTGTTGTGGAGTATATGGAACAATATGTTGCATTTGAATTCCATGCTTAGTGCAAAATTTGATGAATTTGTTGTTAACATATTCTTCGTCATTATCAGATCTTAACTTAAGAATTTGATGTCCAGAATGTTTCTCAACAAAGGCCTTAAAGGCCAAGAACATGTTAAATACTTCACTCTTGAGTTTTAATAAGTATACCCAAGTGCTTTTGGAGAAATCATCAATGAAAGTTAAGAAATACTTGTAGCCAGAGAATGAAACAAGTGGAAGTGGACCACATAAATTACTATGCACAAGCTGTAAAGGGGCTAAGGCGTGCCAAGAGGCACATTTTTCAAAACTATCCTGATGATGTTTTTCGAGTACACATCCAGAACAAACACCATCTCCGCAAGATACCATAGGAAGGTCTATCACAATATTTTATTTACATACATTTTGAAGGGAGTGATAGTTTAAGTGACCAAATCGCTCATGCCAAAGTTTTCTCATTTCATCATTATGAGCAAAAAATACCAAGGGAAGAGAAGAGTTGATGACCCAAAGTTGTTAAACTTATACAACCTTTTAGAATCATCAGCAATGCCAGTAGCTAAAATCTATTTAGGATCTCTTAGGTCCTTAATTACAACATCACGAGGTGAAAATTCAATGGTTTTACCTTCACCTGAATGAGTTATCTGATATACAAATAGAAGGTTGCAGGATAAGGTTGGAACACATAATACATCATTAAATTGACCATTGTCTGGATGAACAGTTCTAGTCCCTACAACACTAAGAGATCTATCATCACCAACATATATATTTTTGGTGTTACAATATTTTAAAGAATAAAACATGGCTTTGTTTTTGGCCATGTGATAAGAAGCTCCAGAATCAATGAGCCACTCATGAGAATGAGAAGAAGAAGATATATTTAGTGCATAACCAAACCGAGATGCTTAACAACCACATGCAAAAAGTGTTATTCCTGAAGATGAAGTTGAAGTTGAAGAATGCTCCAAATGGATGTTATGATTCTTCATTGTTGCTTCCAAGGCTTCCATCTCCTTAAAGAATTTGGATTCTATGTGGCCATCTCGATTACAAAAGTTGCAATGTATATCAGTCTTCTTCCCTTTGCTTCCATTTGTCTTATTAGTTTGTTGAATTGATTTTTCATTTTGGGAATGAAATTGCTTAGGACCCTTGTTTGGTTTAGGACCATTCTTTTTAGGATACCACTTCTTAGGATTCTTTGAATTTGGTTGTTGATGGGCGGCTGAGGCTTTCTTGGAAGAGTTTCCAAGACTAAAAAGACCACGATGTAAGAGTTTTTCATGTTCTCTTATTAAAGAATCAAAAAAGACATCAAAAGAGGGGGACTTGTAGTCTTTTCCTTGAGAAATAAAGGCTTCTCTAGTAGAATGGAAGGTGGAAACAAACACAAAGTAGGCTGGTCCCAACTTAGTAAGAATGGAAATAGATAGGCTACCATCTTCTTTCTTAACCTTAACACCTTCCAAGAGAAGTCTAAGGGTCTCGAACTTGGACAAAAAATCTTCAATGGAAGAAAAATTATTGGGGTCCAATGTAAGCAACTCATTTTTGAGTCGATGGGCTCTAGTTTCATTTTTAATTCCAAAAACTTTAGTGATTTGTTTCATTGCTTCATTAGGGGTATCAAGTTCTGTGATATAGAATCTAAGGTATGGAGAAATAGACATCCCTATTAACCCAAGTGCTTGATCTTGCCTGTTTTCCCATTTGACTGCCTTATCTTCATCTTTAGGTTTAGTTCCTTGGCCTGAGGCTATTCTATAAAGACCTTTACTTCTAAATAAATCCACAATGTAGGACCACCATTGGAAGTAGTTGGTGCTGTCAAGAATAACTTGACATGGACTTTCCATTTTAATAGAAATAAAGTTGTAGATGTTGAAACTAATTGTTCCAATGGAAAGATCTCGAAAAATTAGGCCGATTAAAAAAAACAGCTCTGAATATGTCTTTTGAATGCAGAAGTTATGGATTTTTGAAGAAACATTGTTGAAGATGCCGACGAAGTGCGTGAATGTGCAGAAGTGAATGATAATGTTATATTTAAAAAAAAAGCCCCCCCCCCTTTCCAAACTTAATCTAATTAGCTCACTTAAAAAAAAAAAAATTATGTGACCCACTTTTATAAATAAGTGAAAGCCACTTTTACAATGGTACTTTATGAGCTACTCACTAAATTGTAACTTAAATAAAAGATAAAGAGACTTTAGAATTATAAGTGACTCACTTATTATAATGGGTGAGAACACTTTAACATAAAGTAACTTTAGAACATAAGTTACATGTGATTTTTGAAAATGTAACTCAACAAAAAGAAAGACTTGAACCCAAGACTTCTATTCTCATAAAGTAACTTTGGACCAAGTGAGCTAGTTTAAAAGGTTAGTAAATTTTGGAAAAGAGGAAGGCTTTTTTTTTTTAGTCACTGAAGCTTTGGGATGCATGCTTACTTGAAAAATCTATTTTTCCCTACAAAACAAAAAACCACACAACCCAACATGGACATGCAAAAAAAACCAAACCTTATGGCTTGAAGTTAGCTTTCGCCAAAAACTAAATATTTTCCTTAATGTTTCTCAATTTCTGAGATCACACTAAGGCACGACAGAAAAGAACATACGCATGAGAAAAATCCTTCCTTTTTGTTTTTTATTTTCCCAGATCGCACAGAGTCGCGGGGAAAAGAGAATGCGCAGAAATGAAAGGTATAGATCTGGTAATAAAAAATAGAGAGCTAGATAAACTGAAATAAATAGAGAGATGAATAACTAAATCTGCAAATAAAGATTGTATACCTCAGATCTTAAAAATGACGTAGCTAGGGCTACCAGAAATATTTTCGCGTGAAAAGAAAGGGGTTCCTCACTGGAACAGATGCTCCTAACACAATAGAGCAGTTCTCTCAGGCCGAAAGCAGTCAGAAATAGCAGATCTAGGAAACCACAGTCGGATGCAGTTGTACCGGCTTCAAATTTGGATCACCAATGGATGTGGCCCTCAACTTCGCTCTAATACCATGTAGGAATGTATAGGGTAAGTTCCTCAGATAGAACACCAAAGGACACCGCTCACAAATAGATCATAGATCAATACACTAGTATTCTTGATGTGGTTAAAACCCTCAAAGAGAGAAACAGTCCATGACTTGAGCCAACGTAGCCGCTTCAGGCAATTTATTAACAAATGAAGGAAAATTTACATAAGATTCTCTCATGAACAGTCACCCTACAAATGACCCTCCATGCCCTTTAAATATAGCTCATGGACCAATCGGGTGTTAAGCCACAGATCGAGTGTCAGTAATACCAAGGAGAGAATGAACCGTCGGATCACTTCATGTCTAGAACATATCGTGACCGTCGGATTGTAAGTTACAAATGTAGATAGTAAAGAAACACACTTTACCTAACTCTACACTAGAACAAGTTATACTTAACTATTTCCTATGTGTCGGAATATCCTAATAAAGGGGTCTCAACTTAGGTTCCACTATGCCTTGGTAACATTAGTAAAAGAAAGTATATGACTAGCCTAATCATCTAGTTTAATGGCTCTTATTTCCTTCACATCCACAACATATTTATCTAAGGAGTCATCAAAATTTTGTTGCAGCTAAAGCAATCTCCCTTGCAAAAGTTATAACATTACCTCCCTATACTACAATAAATTCCTGTGATTAGCTTCCTCTTTAACTCCCTATTTTTCTTCCACTAACTGTTTTAGTGTATTTTTCTCCACCTTTTTGAAAAGGCAGGTACTATTTATTGGGATGATGTTTTTTTGGCATTTTTCACTAATCATAGCCAATCGGAGCTAAATATAATTGACTTTAGCTATGATGTAAACACCTAGTTTAACCTCTTCTTTAGCTCTGATGTAGTTTCATGTATAACTTCCTGTGTAACATCCTATTTTTTTCCTCATTACAGCATTGTTTTTAACGTCCACTTTAGCTTCCTTTTTAGCTTCTTGTTTAACATCCTAGATTTCTCCTCATTATGGCATTGTATTTTCATCCACTCTAGCTTCATTTTTAGCTTCTTGTTTAACATCCTATTATGCTTCCTCATTTCTTGTAAAATATTGTCTTGAAACTGTCTCATTTGGATCACATGATAGCTATATAGAGAGGTTAGTTTTCTCTCCTTGTGATGTAGTTCAAACATACATACATTACTTATCTGCTCTTCTATGTGAAGTGGTCTAAGATTTGTAAGATCTTCTCATTACATTTATGATATGAAATAAGTGATTAGGGATCTGCTCAATATACTTATGATATGAAGTCAGAGGTTAGAGATCTACTCATGATACTTATGATATAAAGTATGAGATTTGTGGCATATATATTGGTTCAAGATCTAATCTATTTCTCTGAGATCTAATCTATTTCTATGATATCCATGGCATATATATTTGTTTGAGATCTGATATATTTTGTGGTATATTTGTTGGATCATCCTTGCATTTGTGATCTTGTTGGAAGACTTTGTGAAGAGGATCTTAGAACTTGTGGAAGCCATATTGTGGTCTTGATATACTGTTGAAGGATCTCTCCAAGGAGAGGAAGAGATTTCTTTTTTCTAACTTGGGACCACCATTTATAGGGTTCTTTTAATAGTATCCAAACTAGGTTTTCCCTAAAGTTAATTTCATGCAAACAAGGTCCTTTAAACACATACCCCCTTTCCTATTTTGATATTTTAACCATGATGCAATTAACTAAGTTGATTTTGTTTTCATTGTTTTTTCCAACTTTCCACAAAAAAATTCTTATACACCTACTAATATGATCCAAGGTTCCTTTAGGGGAAAAGAGGATTGAACCCTAGAAAATATACAAAGTAGACAGGGTGGATTTTATCAAGACCACTTTGCCAACCAAATTTGGCCAACTAGAACCTATGAAACCATTTTCATCTGAATTTTTGAAAATATGTTATGTCAATATTTAGTAGTGGTCCCTTTAAGAGATATTGGATACCAAGGTATTTAAAAGTCTTCCAGTCCTTTTCAAAAATAAATCCTAATATATCAGAGACTTGATTGAGCCTTTTAGGAGTGCAATACCATCCATAAATTCTACATAATTATACAATATCTAAACTTAGAATATAGATTTGAATAAGGTATGACAAATAAAAATCCAAGCTGAAGAAAAACATATACACAAGTTTCAGATAATGCACATTTAAGAAAAACTTAGAATTTTGTATGACATTTGAAGGATAATTATTTAGGGATAAAAGTAAACATATAATAATTATAAATATGTACAATAATTAAATAAATACTCTACAATTTCAATAAATAAGATTGGCCAATAAATGAAGTCTTGGCATGCATTTTAGTGCAGCAAGGCAATTTTGGCCTACTTCACAAAAATGCATGCCCAACCTTCATTAAAAGGCCAAATTGAATGATTAAGATTAGAGAGTACTTTTTTTACTCTTAATTAACATCATTTTTTCACATAGAAATTTTTGTTGTGCAAGAATATGCCCAATTGGATCGATTTCATAGGGTTAAAGTCAAGGTTCGGGTGCCTCAAATAAATGCACACTAGGATTTGTACTAAACTAAATGTGCAATAATGATCATTCCAAACTAGATATAAAATAATTGTATGCAATATATCATAGCCATTTTCATAAAATAAATGTTATACATTGAAATCCAAGTCTATCGAAATAACAATTGCTCATATTTTCCAATGATCACAGTTAGAACAAATGCGCACTCATGGGCCAAACCATTTACACTCTTGGTAATGGAATTTGAAATGAGACATTATTGGAAACTTCATAACCTTAGGATATAACCTTGCATCATTTCTAACCAATATCCTACATAACTATGTTCCCATTTATACACAACTTTCACATAAGGCAAGTCGAAGCAAAACTTAGAATGTTGCATGAAAGCTGAAGTATAAATATTTCAGCTCAAAGTAAATATATACCAATGTAAAAGTGTGTAAAATAATTAAATAAAAAATTTTAAATTTGAATCAACCAAATTGGCTGATATGTTGAGAAATGGCAACAAGAAATTCCAGTTTAATTTGTCATTGAATTAAACTGTGAATTAAATTCAAATTCTATTCTCATAGAAACTTAAAATAGTTAAATTAAGTTTATTAAACATACTTAACTTAGGAAATTTGAGTTGTAAGCCGCCCCAATACCTGTACCCGAAGCATCACATTCAATGACGAAAGATTTGGTGAAGTCAGGTAGTGCTAAAACTGGAGTGAAACTCATGGAATTTTTTAGAGCTGTAAAGGCCTGTTGGGCTTCCTCATTTCAGAAGTTGAATTTTTCTTTAGGATTTGGGTGAGGGGTTTCGCTATGCGACCATAGTTGCGGACAAATTTACGATAATAGCCTGTGAGACCCAAAAATCCTCGCAAACGCTTCAAGGTCTTAGGTTGAGGCCATTCCTGCATTGCTTGGATCTTTTTGGGGTCCACCTTGACACCCTCACGCTCCACAATGTGGCCCAAATACTCTAGCTCTGCCATGCCAAATGAACACTTGGACATCTTGACAAATAATTTATGCTTGCGGAGCAGTTGCAAGAGTAGATCTACATGCTGAAGATGTGCAGCCCAAGTGCAACTATAGATGAGGATGTCATCGAAGAAGACGAGGACAAATTTCCTGAGATATGGTTTGAGAATGTGGTTCACAAGGCTCTGAAAAGTAGAGGGGGCATTACAAAGACCAAATGGCATGACTAGGAATTCATAGTGGCCTTCATGAGTTCTGAAGGCAGTCTTGGGGATGTCGACTTCCTTCATGCGAATTTGGTGGTAGCCTGAGCAAAGATCCAACTTCGTGAAAAATTGAGCCCCATTGAGTTCATCCAGCAAATCATCAACCACCAGGATGGGAAATTTATCTTTGACTGTCAACTTATTGAGGGCCCTGAAGTCGGGACACATCCACCACTCCCCATATTTCTTGATCACCATGACCACTGGGGATGAATAAGGACTAATGCTAGGACGAATGACACCGGCTTCCAAAAGTTCCTTAATGATTTTTTCTATTTCATTCTTTTGGGTGAACGGATATCTATATGGGCGCACATTTGGGGGTTGGGCCCCTGGAACCAGTGCTATGATCATGTTCCCCTCGCGAGGGTGGAAGCTCATGAGGCTTGTCAAAGACCGGCAGATGGTTATTTAAAATCTGTTGCATCTCAGGATGAATTGGCGGAGGCTTGGTTTCGACTGCCTAGATGGCATTAAATTGGACTATAACTCCATGATTGCCCTTCTTTAACAATTTTTCCATCCTATGCGAGCTGATGATAGAGGGGACTCCCGCCTGGAGTCCACGGAGGGTATGTGTGTAGTTGTTCTGCTTAAAACTCATATATAACTCCT
>APFE030697509.1:69492-85825 GCA_000404065.3 Pinus taeda
ATCCTTTATATATGACTCATACATGCAATACCATGGGCCAATACCGCGTATTACTAATACCATCTATCTAATACTACGACCCATTTGCAACTAACTGTGGTTCCGTAATTAATTGTGGATTAACCACTTACAATTATTAATATGGGCTTTATTGACTCTTGACTATGACGTGGCCCCATTACATAGATAAGGGGGTTAGGGTGGGACCCTAACAGTAAAGGTGAGAAAAATATATATAGTTGCATGGTGCAACACTCATAAAACATCCAATCACGATAAGAAGGTTGATCATATTCACAAATATATTTGAGTAGAAGTCATAAATTATCCTACATGAAATTATCACAAGGGTAAGCATACTACCTCTTATGCCCCTATAAATTCTTCGAATGACAATGTCCTCAAATGCACATAGATCCACTCCCTCATAAAGAATAATTAAATTGGAGGAAGAAAGAGAGTGTGTGTTGGATTGTGTTTAAATTCATTGGTACTAGTGTATTTCAATCTAGATTAATTACATCCAAAGAAACCACCACATTACCAACTGTAGAAATACTTCACCTTAGGCTATATTGAGGGTTCATTATCTTCTTGTTTGATGTATAATTGGAAAAACTCATTACATACATATGCAAACAAATATATAGTAGTAACATGAATAATACAAACATGATATAAGACATCAACAATCATGTAAATGGATTGTATAAAAAAGTACCATAATGTCATATTGAGAACTATTGACAGGATCTCACAAACATTAGAGTTCATTACATATCCTTTCCAACACTAGAATCATTTTTCCTATTGCAATATATATTAATATTTATGACTAATAAATTAATTACTTCCATTTATTAACTATTAAGTATGTATTAGGTGCATTCTTTAGGTCATCTTCCTCTTATTTTGCACTCATTGTCTTATTAGGTTGTAGGTGAAAATGTACCAATTTAGATATCAACTAAGTATTAAGTTAACAATGCTTATTTCATAGCGAGATATGTGTACATCAATACCTATCCATTTTATCATCAACAATGGTAGTCAAAAGAATTTGATTTCCATGCCATTGCATGATGGTCAAGTTAGTGATCCAACACTATGCACAACCTTACAAGATTGAATAGCCCCGATCCAAGAAGGAGATTTACGTTACCAAGAAATACACATACCATTACAATATTTACCCCTAAAAGGATAAATTAAGGTGTGATATTGCACTAATGGAGATATATGACATTTTTTTCAATAATCCTCACTTGTGGGAGTGATATGGACTTTATGAGTTGATACCTCATAGCAACATCCTTCAACACAAGGAAAATGGACTCTAAAACTCTATATTTTGCATTGTTTTGCAATGTTTGATTACCTGTCCATCTTGGCCCCAACTCAAAACATACTTTACACTTTAAATTTCTCTACATTAGTTGATTGCCTTGCCATCTTGGCCCTAAACAAAAACATGCTTAAATGTTTCAGTCCTATTTCATGATTTTAGTTCCTATATTAAAGTTTCTAATACTCTTTTGATATCAATTTCTTATAACCCTTGTCTCAATCATTATTACTATCATCCATCAACCAAGCCTTTGCACAAATAACCTATCATATGCGCTCTCCTTAAAGCTTAGACTCTTGGCCTATTGTGGGAGTAAGGATAAGATAATATCGATATCCTTTTCCCTCTTTTCATTTTTCCTTTTTGGGGTTATGGGGGAGGGGGGGCATGTCTCTTTTTCTTCAAAGATAAAGCCACTTCGCACCGTTAATCATTTTGTTGAGAATATTAATGAACACTCAACACTTTTACTAACATTTAAAACATGAAAAGCCTAGCCACTTTCTTCTTCCCTCACTTTTACAGCCACACCCAAGAACCATAACTACTTGTGTAACTATAGTTCGCATAGGTCAACTAGTATATATCCATAATGTCTACTTGAAATTCCTGTATCTTGACTAATTCTCAATCAAAAGAAATTTCATCTTAGTTATGATTAAAAGATAATCACTTTTTCTCCTCCTGATGTGTGCATCCTTACAAGGATTGCACTGACATTTCTACAAACATGGGATAATCGATATAATGTTGCTAACATATTTTTCTCTTGCGAATAGATTTTCCTTGCAATTGTATCATGAGAGTAGGTAATGCTCACCCATTTATAAGAGCTATGGACCATAAAATCTCCATGTTCATGTTGAAGACGGTGTAAGATTTACTTTGGGCTAGTTTGGTTAACCTCATTATTATATTTGGATTTAGTTGAGGCCGACTTAGACAATGTAGGCTCAAAACCCCTATTTGGGAAAGCACATTATCCATTGAATTATGTATATGCACACAACCCTAATTTATAATATCACATATTTTGTAATCATTCTTTCATTCTTTATAATAATGATTTAGCATATGGGCACCACTTATTGTTGCACTGTGTGGAACTTATTCATTTCTTTCTTATTTTTTACTTTGGAGTGAAAGCACGGGAAACCTCAGAGTACTTCCCCACATTTTGTGGATGGTAAATAGGGTAAATTGTTGGGCCTGATTATAGGGCTTCTCCCCATGGGAATCGAAGATAGTCGAATCTATAATCAACAACTAACAACAATATCAAAGAACTTTACATCTAACTCTAGACCAATTGAGCTAACCCTCGAGGCTACTTAGTCATTTCTTTATGTAGAAAAAATTCTTTGACATTTTCTCTCTTGAGGATTACACCTCATTTTGTGCCCTTGTTTTATTTATTTTTTCTCAAAATTAGATTGTGTTCGTTAGTTTTGCTTATATCATTTCTACTTCTTATGAATCTCAATACGGTATTAAAGTAGGTGTGAACCTACCTTACTTAATTGAGCCCATATTCTTTCATATTATTGACATGATCCTTCCCTTCACAAGGTAATTGATGTTCAAGATGTTATATTTCATGAAGTTCTTTTCATGATATGGAAAGATTTTCTCTAATACTTTTAAAATTATTCTCAATATATTTTACTAGATCTTTATCTTTATGATATTGGTCCATTCTAGATGCACTAATTCAACAAATTCATTCTCAAGGAAAACTTGAGTTGATCTTTATGGATGTAGTAGACCATGTTACAATGGACCTTTCTTCTATCTTATGTTGTTACTCTAATAGTGGTTTGGAGGTTAGCTATCAAGAAATTGTCCAAATCTTATCCTAGAGAAGGTTATTTTGGCCTACTCCACTAGATTTGGTAGCTCCATTTTGAAGGATATTGTGTGACAATTTTTGTAGCCCCAATAGACCAACTTGGTAACATCTTCAAAAATCCTCTATTAGAGAGTCCCACTATCACTAGTTTGGGGAATCATATTGGTGTGGCAAATATGGAATTTAGGGGACATTAAATGTAGTGACTTCTCTATTTGGCTCATGTTAAATTCTATGGAGGGTTTTGTATCCTGTGATGTAATGTCTTCCCTTTGTAGTATCCTATTTAAAATAAGGGGGATGTTAAATACAAAGGTTTAATATTGATTTTTTTATGGCTAACATTTACTGAGCTAGGTATTTATAAAGCTACTCCCATTCTTAGTTAAGGCCAACCTTATATTGATCACAATTGACCCTATACTGAGTTAGATATTTATAAACCAACTCTCTTTTGTATTTTGGCCACCACCAACCATATATTGAGTTGTATACTCAAACATACCATTTTAATTATGGCCATAATTAATCTTATATTGAGTTGGACATTTATACACCCACTCTCATTTATACTAAGCATTTTTGTCTATATCTTTATGTTCAATGTAAGGGGATGTACGAAAAATGACATAAGTTTTGACCTCATTACTATATTTAGGTTTGGTTATTGTCAACCCACTAAATGGGGATGCAAACCCTTATTAGGGAAAACTCTCTCTATATATATTAGTTAGAGTTACATATGTTGTGATAGTTGTTTCATTCTATATAAAAGTGAATTAGCTTACAAACACCATAAAGTGTTACACTTTTTGATGTTTGATTATTTCTATTCCTAGCATACTTTCCTTAAATTAATTTTCTCTTTCAACTTATGTCCTATAATTGTTCTTACTTTTTTTAGCTACTTAAATAATTTTTGGATCCTTGCTTGATTTCAAGATTTGATTATAATTTTTATTATTTTTCTTATAATCTAGCATAATGGAATGCAATGTCACTATTGGGATTGATAAAACATTCTTTAAAATCAAAGTTGCACAGCTAACCTTCATAAAATTCTTGGTTCTAGCCACTATTCCAAACTATTGTGTTAATGATCTATTGATATGTGTTGTTATAAGCTATAAGATATGATTATCAATTCCTTTTCCTTCTATCTAGTTTGTTGTGTTTTGTTTTTTTGTTATTGTTGTTGTTGTTGTTTTTTAGGAGAATCAATAGACCTATGAATCTCACCTAGGAGACCCATGATAGGGTTATTGGGATTGTCACTATACTCAAGCCTAACACAACAGTCCACATACTCTTGAGCCTAACACAACAATCCACATGCCCTGTTAGACACGTGATTTGAGTTTCAAACTTGGATAGGGCCCCTGCATTAGTTGGCAAGTGCCTTCGCTTAGGACGTCCATTGTTCAACCTAATCAAATAAACTCCTCCTAACTAGTTTGTTAAATTCTAAACTAAAACATCAAATTAAATTACTTTCTAAAATATCAATCAAACTAACCTCAAACAAAACCACTTAGCCTATTAAGATGCCTAATTGTAATTCACAATAATCATTATCGTAAATTGACCTTAACAAGAAAACAAAAATGGCACAACAATGAAAGGGCATTGCTTATGTATGCCCACAGTGAGTAATAGAATTAAATTTCAAGAAAATTTATTATAAATATAAGATTATAGAGTGTATGCTCAACAATTATTTTTGCCATTTACACTGTAGGTGGATTCAATCATTGTCTATTTTTTTGCAAAAAAAAATTCAATTTTAATAAAAAAAGGTCAAAATATAAAATAATGATACGTGAAATGCTATAACATAAGAATTTAAGTTTTCAATTAATTACATAATATAGACATTTTTTTTAATTATTGTTATTATTTTAAACCATATATATGATATGAAAAAATGGTTGACATTACAATAATTTAATTAACATTAATATTTTATTATGATTATATTGTCCTTTATTAAAAAAAATCTATTAATATATTTTTAAATGCATTTCAATATTATTTTCAATTGCTCATTCTCTTCACACACACATATATTTTCTAAAGTTAATATTAAAATAAATGACTTAACATGAATATTAAAATTGCTAGTTATAACTGAAATTGAAACTATAAATAATATCAAATTTCTTTCAAATTTCTTTGTTTTATTTAATTACTTAGAAATAATTTTAAAAATTGATATAAAATTGTGTTATTTCATATGGATATGAAAACATTTTCTTTTTAACTAAAAATAAAAGTGAAATATTGTTACCACAACAGTGAGACAGCTACTAAATTTTATAATACTTGTAACAATATATTTGTTTTATATTTTAATTATAACCAACATTTTTTAATTTAAATAATATTTTAATAAAGTCTTTCAATAGAAATAATATAATATAATTTGTTTATATTGTAATTTAAATATTTTTTCAAAAATAGCAGTGATTTGAAATTATTGTCTATACATTGCTCTCTATTTAAGCCTTTGTCATGGTCTCATAATATAATTTGTTAATATTACAATTTAAATATTATTTTTCAAAAATAACAGTTATTTGAAATTATAGTCTCTACATTGCTTTCTATTTAAGCCTTTGTTATGGTCTGCATTTTCATCTGGTTGATGAACCACTCTAACAAAAAACAATTGTCATGTGATTTCTACCAAGAAAAACTTTTCATAATTCATTACGAATCACATAAACTTGAATTCAAAAAATATTTTATTTTATTTTAAAAAACATGTGTGAACCTATAAACATTACACATTGCCCTCTAAATTCAATAAAAAAAACATTACAACATCTGTACATGGGCAGATACTTTACCAGAAGACCTCTATGCCTTCTTGTCTTTCACAAGGCCTTCTATGGAGCCAGCAGCCATTATGATGGTGAAAAGAAGTGAAATGAGACTGAATATTTGGATAATGTTCCACTGAAGTTTCCATCTTGGGATTTTATTATGTGCAATGTGCATTTCTACCGGAAAGTAGACGACCAATGGCCAGAAATTCAGAGCACCCAAAATTCCCACCACGTCATTGAAAAGTGGGAATAAGATGGCAATGCCAGTAGTTGACACCACAAATACAGTTCTCCAGCACAGCCTCAGCAGATTGACTCTGCACAACCCCCATAAGGGAATGCGTATGGGAATTCCCTTGTTGACGAATTTACTGTGTGGCCAAATATGAGAAAACCATTCTTCAACGCAAGCGAAGATTGGCTGACAAAACACCTGCAAGGGTGTCATGAAATGATTTGCAGTAAAGTTTCTATGGGTAACAGAGATATTAGAGTTGAAATCCAGCAGAACTAAAAAATAATAAAGGGTGAGAAAATTCTTACTTGGTATGCTCCAACTAGGTGAACAACAACGCATACATTAGCGAAGTCAACAAGCCAGTAAGGCTCGTAGAATCCAAATCCTGTCAATAAGTTTCCAGGTGTATTTTCCCCAAAAGCTGCGTAACCCAGAAAACCACATAGCATATAGAAGACAGTTGTTACGCTCAGTGAGAACAAATGTGCTTTCTTCATAGTTATATTCTCTGGGGGAGTTGACTTGAGAGTATCCTGCATAGTTGTAAATTATAGGAAAACCTTATTCATGTAGCTTCTGGGTGTCCAAAGGATTCAAATATACAAAAGAACCAAAAGACTGAGCTATACCTGAATTTCAAGGACAAGGGAAGTATATGGAAATGCAAATGCTATGTTACCAAGACCTTGGAGCATCCTCCAAAATTTTTGGGCTTGAGTAATTGAGGTGCCGGCTGTGATTCCACCTATATTTCCTTTAAGAGTTCCATTTCCTGCAATTTCCCAGAGGTTTGAACCCATAAATTTCAACATGCCAGAAAACACATACACTACCTAAATAATATGTGCATGTTCAATATAATAAGCGAATAAAATGAGGACCATGGTAACTAAGATTAGATGTTGAAATTCAATGCCTGGACATATATTCTGTAAGCCACCAACCGGGGCAATGGTTGAAGCCCTGAAAACAATAGAAGAGAGTATGATAAAACAATACCAATAACTTTAGCCAGACCAAGGCCAAATCCTATTGTTGAATATGTAAAGGACATGGTTGCTGCAAGTATTGAAAGGCCCCATAGCTTATGAAAGTTTGGTATTTGGCACAGTATAACTTCTATAACTCCAAAGAGAATCATATAGATGAGATCTGGAAAATGACATGCTGAGGCATGTCCAGTCTCGTGGTAACAATTTGACCGCCTGATTGCTCTGTAATGTTACATAAATTTCAGTCAGTAGGGTCTATAAGCACTGATAGCTTTACAAACTTGCAACACAATTAACTTGAAGGCCTAATTTTAAAAATAGGCAGAAACCTATATATAGGAAATTCCCTGCAGAGCAGGGGATTGGGCAGTGAGAGTAAATTGAGGTGGTTTGTTTAGACCAAATACTATTATTGTTTCAAAGCTCTTTCAACGGGAACTGACCTGATGCAGGTTGCAGTAGTGATTACGTAAGCAACACAGATTCCATAGAAAAAGGCATATTGAACTAGTCCACATAGCCATGCTCTTCTTGCACCTGAAAAGACAGAACATTAATGTGTTCAAATAGGCATATTAAACTAGTCCACATAGCCATGCTCTTCTTGCACTTGAAAAGACAGAACATTAATGTGTTCAAAGGTATGTGCATGGCGTTGTCTATGGAGCAACAATTTTGGAAGATAAATTTCTTGTCAGCTATTTTTTTCAAAAAATCTGTTGGTTAGAGTGTTTGAATGGGTTTTTTATGGTGGAAATAGATTCAGCATCATCAACACCATCATTTTGCAACACTCAAAATCCAAAAGCTTAATAGCTATAATCTGGATTTCCAAAAGCTTAATAGCTATAACCTGGATTTCCAAAAATTCCAACCAGATTTTATTAAAATCTTGCCAAAATTTCTATTATTTTTCAATCAAAATTGTAGCCTCGGTTAGAACTTTATTAATAAATAAATTGCAAAAAAAACTGCAAATTTTTTAAAATGAACGAACAATTATCAACAAATAACAATAAAATATATCAACGTCTCATTAATGCAAAGTGAAATTGCATGTATGTTAAGATATCTAAAACTGAAGTATATACAGAGACATTGTAATCAATCTAAAAGTTGACCGATAGAGCACCAAGATTGACTCGTACGGCACTCCTGTAAGAGGTGTTTCTGTGAGACCCAGAGACTGGATCTGGGAACCTGTAACAATCGGAGATCAAGAAAGTGGAATACAACGTGACAAGAGCAAAGGCAGCCATGGCCACAGGCCCTGCAATCCATCCCAATTGGGCAACAGCCCATGCCAACGACAACACTCCTGCCCCTATGATGGTTGTGATGATATGAGCCACTGCAGTCCAATATGTGCCTGTTCATTCCAATCTCATCCACAACTTCAAAACTCAGTCTTAAAAAAAAAAACTGAAACATCCTTATGAAAAAGCCATTAAAGAGAAGTGTGATAGAATGGTTAAATTTAAAAACGAGCATACCATACCATACCAGTTCGGAAATTAGCTTTCGAGCCATTGGATTCCATAGCTGTGGGAGAGCTTGATAAACTAAAAATGACTTACTATTTTAATTACACGTTGGTGTTTTTAAAAGCAGTTGCTCCGAGAATAAAGCCTCTAAAAATATGCCACTTGTCTGTTCATTTATTGCAATGGCGGTCTGTTCACTGCAGCGGGCTTTCTTTTCTAACACGGCAGGCCGATGAAATAAGATAACACGTATTTTTTATTTAATTATTTTATTGTCGTGTGCCCTCCAGCGTGGAGTTCCACTCCAAGTTTGCTATTTGAGGATAAGTCGGCCACAAAGGAAACAGCTCTTAATTTAAATTAGTTTAAAAAATTATTTTAAAACCTTTACTGATATTATAAAATTTAAAGAAAAATTTGTATTAGAAGAGATATAATTGAGAGTAAGAACATCACCATTATTTTTCCATTTAATATTGAAACTAATTCAAAGTAATTTCAAACTAATTGAAACAAAAATTAATTAATTAATTTAATTTTTATAATATTATTATGTCACTGTTTGCTCAGTGACATTTAATTGGTGGAGTTATATTAGTATTTTAGTATTATAATTTCTTTTTACATTTTGTAGGGTTAATATTGAGTTTTTAATTTGAATTTTTGTTATGTCTTTGAGGAGTGACATCTATTATCAATGGAGTTGTATTAGTATGTTTGTATTACAGAAAATTTTGACATTTTGTATGGTTAACATTGAGTTTTTAATGTAAATTTTTGAGTGATGTCAACCTGTGGTTGCATCCTCCACTACTAGTTTTGAGGGTGAATGTTGACGGACAGGCCAATAACGTACTAAACGTATTTGATGGGGGCTGCAAATTTAATAAGGCTATAGTCAGTTGTTCTGTGTACAAGTGTTGAGACTTCCTTACAATCTATGTATAACTAACCTTAAGAGTCAACACAAAACAGGGCCTATGGATCAATCGAACATGGCAACACTCTCCTATTAATTACAACAAAGATTTCTTGAACCTTCTGTGGTTTGTAAGAGATGGTAAAGTGCACTACTGTTCTTTTTTGTTTTCTTCATCCGTAGTTTTCCTGAAATTTGAGGCACGAAGCATTTATGTTATAACCTCTCTGTCTTACAAGAAAGTCTTTCAAATAGTCCTTCTTTGCACAAACTTTTATCAATCTCTCTTCATGTTTGTTGAACGTTCTCTATATTCAATTTCTTCTCAAAACACAAGAAGAGTGATGCATTGAAAGAGTAGTGGATGAATAAACAAAAACCAAATATACAAGGAAAGTACAAATTGTTCAAAGTGGCAATTTCTCCAAACTTTTGTGTTTCTCATTACCACTCAATTAGCCAGCTGCCTTTTTGTTAGAGTAACAATCTAGTAGTTGATATGCATGCATTCCAAGGAGTTGAAGTACCCCTTTAACCAAATTGTGTGATCTACTATTTTTTCCAAAGTAGTGTGCAATTTACTTAACCATCAAAGTAGAAGCTTGCGCAATTTAAGTTTGCCATGTCTTAATTCAAATCTAGCTCCTGTCAGTTTTGGAGGGCATGCACTTTCACTCAAGTGCCAGCATTCATGCCAAAGACCCATTTGCAGATGAACTTATTAGGTTTAGTGATTGGACACTAGGATTACTAGTAGTGTGGCTTGTCACTTTAGAAAATACACTTGGATATGCCAATAGGCAAGGCATTCAACAAATTAGAAAATACACATAGATATGCTAGTAGGCAAGGTATTCAACAAATTTGAATGTATGAATTTCCTTGGCTTATTATATGGTGAAATAATAAAACAAACATGTCATTTTACTGACATTCGAATACATAGTAATAATAATAATAAAATTCCATAATGATAATAGCACCAAATCAAGATAATACACTAAGATCCCCACTTAATTTGATAATACACCCCCAATTAATCACAACTTTCTTTCTTTAGTAGTAGTGGTATAATATTCTTTTTTCCTTTATTGTTGATATTCATTTTCATTCTTGGGTCATTGGACAAACCTAACAAGATAGTGAGGGAGCTAATTAAAGAGATTTATTTGTTATATTCGTTAAAATAAAAAACATCAATTCATTTTATTTTAATATAAAAATTAAATTGAAATTTTAAAATAAAAATATAATTGAATTATTAAATATATAAATTTTTAATGAAGATTTTTTATTTCAAATAATTTCTTTTTTACATATTATTTCAACCAAATAAACTAAAAATTATATGCAATTCATGTATACAAATAAGCAATGGCATGCCACCATGTGGCTCTTGTTTTCATGTGTATGTGTGTAAAATCAAACTTACAATTTGAAAACTTTCCTTCATGAATGATTTTTATTGTTTATTTGAACAAACTAATCATTTGTCATTTTAGAGTTAATTTGTGTATACAAATAAGCAATGGCATGCCACCATGTGGCTCTTGTTTTCATATGTGTGTGTGTGTGTGTGTGTGGAAAATCAAACTTAAAATTTCAAAACTTTCGTTCATGAATGACTTTTATTTTTTATTTTAACAAACTAATCATTTGTCATTTTAGAGTTAATTTTATTGTTGGCTAAATTCTATTTCTTTATGCATATATGAATCTCTTTATTCATATAATAATGTTTTTAGTTAATTAATTTATTAAAGGAGAAAAAATGCATAGTTGCTTTGAAAATAAATCTCAATCTTTGATTTAAATATTTTAGAATATTTCATAGAGGTTAAATCCCTACCATCCACCTGATACTTATTGATAATTAAATTAAAATTTTGCAAGCCCTATTCCAAAATAAACATGCCTATGAGCATATGTATTTTGTGGATATTTTGTTAAGATTAAATATCTTTAAACAACTATCATCCATCTATTACTTAATTGATAATTAAATTTAAATTATAGAACCCTATTGTAAAATAGACACTAATAATGAATTAATTTTATAATTTATAAAATACCTATCTATATTGATTTGATTTTTAATCATTTTTATTCAAAAATTTAGGATATGATAGTTATGAAGATTTTGTTAGTTAAAGTCTAATGTCAAAGAAACAAGCAGAATTCATTAGATTGATATTGATATTATAAGTATCCTATAATTGTAAAGTACAACAAAATGTAAAATACAAAATAAAATAAATTAAAAAGTCAACATGGAAAACAAGTTACTCTCGAATACAATTGACAACTAAACAAGTTTGCAATACATTTGATATATTATAAATATATTATTTAGTAGTGGACTACACATAGTTTATCTTTCCAAACACACATTGTTATTACTTTGCATAAATATTTAAATAATTACTAATCCTTTAAAAAAAAAGTTTGATTAGAGTTTGCACAACTAACTATATCTGTAGTGGATATTTGTTGGAATCCATTCGATATTCGATGACATAATTACATTTTATCACAAGACTACAAGTATGCCTGCAAATTTAATTAAAGAACATAGGTGATATTGCTAATTCCATGATATTATTAAATTCATGTATATACAGAAACAACAACGATATTGGATATATAGATAGTCATCTAAAAAAATAGTATGCATGCAACACATTACTTTATAGTTTTCAAAGAAATAGTTTATGGGGAACTAGCAACCTCCCCAAATATATGCAATAGCCTGCAAGCCGCATATACCAAAAACTCATAGTTCATCCTAGGACCAAGATGTCCAAAGACCACTAGAAACTGGAGTTGAGATTTCAAACTCCAATGACACTTATCCTTCCAACCTTACTATGATGGGCCATGGTGTACCCCCGGGGATTTGAAATTAGGTGGACGGGATAATATCCCAATGAGACAACCACCATGTCATCCCACAAGGGAAAAATAAGAAATTACTTTATAATTACCTGAGCCATACACTTTAGTTGAAATCCCCTAACATAATGGTATTTCTAGTTTCACCAAACCTTGTTGACCTCTCCACTGACCTCCATTGTTGGATGGATGTTACCTTCATGGCCATTAATGATGTATTAAAAATGGCCACTACAGTATAATAATGAATAGTATGCACGAGAGAAAATTTCAAAATACAGTTAAAATGAATCCTATGTATGAGAACAAACCGAATTTATAAAGAATTTGGGAACAACCAAACATTGAACATAAAATCAAACTAATTAATGAAACTAATTGAGCTATCGATTTTCATTGCAAGTCCAGGGATGGTTGTTATGATATATATAATGGCATGAAGGGTATCAAAAAAATTCTTGGGGCATCCATTGAATGAAAACCCTTGAACCTGTTGGAAAATGTAACTAGGTTTGGTCTTCATAATATCATTTTATTGGTTATTGTAAAGAAAAAGAGTTGATATTTGAATCAAAAGAATTATATTTATAATATGTCCCATTGTAACATATGAAGAAAAATTTATTTTTCTTTGAGACAAGTCCCATTAAGACTGTCGGAAGAAAAGAAAATGAATTTTTATTTTGTAAAATATAAGTCCACATGAAGATCAAGTTAGCACTCCTCCATCATGTAGGCTCAAGACCCCAAGTGACACCTCATTGAACAACATGGGTAGGTATAAGTAAGAGAGGCATTTAGAACTCATCAACATAATTTGTGTTCTTCTTCTGGAGACATCCATTGTAATCATACGAAGGTGAGAAAGAGGACGATATCAAGAGGACAAGATGTCAAGTAGCTAGAAGGAATATTTTAGGCATGGTTTGGAGTGCGATCAACTTGATATTGGGTGGTAAGGTTGACTTTGATATTTCTCATTGGTACAAGGATTGTTGGGTTTTTCTTCTAAGAGATAGGTTTTCCTAGGGTAAATATTTGTGTCATGTATTTTGTTTTTTTTATCTTTACCTTCCTGCATACTAGAATTATTGTATAATTGTTTGATTAATAGGAAGAACATCTAAGAAGTAATAAGAAGACTCATATAATTCACAAGCAATTATCAAGAATAAGAAAATCAAGTTACTGTGATCAAAACCCTTGATTTTCCAATGTGGTTCAAAGCTAAGGTTTAAAGAAGGAGGCCCAAAGGTCACATTCATGTTGGCATCCTTGAAACAAACTCCGTGGAAACCCTAATCAAAATATTTGCATTGATATTGAAGGTCGAAACTATAAAATCTTTGTGGTGGTTCAGTGACTAATATAGCTTGTTTTTTCATGAAATTCACACTTAATTACAGAAGTATGCATTAATGAGAACCCCACTCTTTAGGATCACTATTTCAGAAGCTCGCTATATTTTTGGATTGCTCACATACTATACTAACTTGTTACTATAAATCACATATAGTTACAATGTCTCACACAAAACTTCTAAGGATCATTTTTATGTGACTCACTCTCTGTTATATAGTTTGCTTTGTAGAAACTAATAGAAATTTTCTACTACTGATGAATTTGAACTTAAAACAAGATATTACAAATTTCCTCTACTATTCTACAAAATGGAAATGAAAATTCAGGAACACATGCAATAACATACAACCATCAAAACTCAAGGAACACAATCATTTTATAGGGGAACCCAACTGGGAAAAACCCCTCCATTTCTTTGCATTAATCAAATGAGAATGCGAAACTATTACAATGACTTGCTTCAAATCTGAAGCACACCCTACACTGTAAACATGTTCTCTTGTTGACTTTCCTGCTCTAGATAACACTTAGCCAATTCTAGGCCCCAACTTGCTCCTATGTCCTTGCACAAAATTGGAGGAATTAATCTCCTAAATAATAGGGAAATTCTCTATTTCCTTGAGGAAATCCAAGGGGAATTGATCACCTGCTCAGTGCAAAATCATTGTACACTCAACAATATACAAATATACCCTTTCTTCCACTTCAACTAGACAATTCGAATTCCATGCATGAACATGTCTATTTTTAGTTGATTGACTAGTTAATTGAGAGACTAATGAGTTAACAATAGTCTTAACTACTCAACTGACCTTCAACTATCTCAAGTAGTGATTAGAGCTTAGTTAACTTAGTTCAACTAACAATAACTCAACAATATTGCTAAATCTTAGCAATATTTACATGCACAACTCTACTCTTAGCCTAGAAACTCAAATTTACTGAGTTAACTAGTAGAAAAGGCCATGTCACTCTAGCTAACTACCATCCAAATCATCCTACTAATGTGGAAAATCAAATTACTCAATTTGACTAAGGCACAATTCAAAATTGAGCCTTTTATTGCTACAATTTCTAACACTCCCTCTTACCAAGAGCAAGAAAGGGATTTTTCACAACCCCAATCCAGCTCATGTGGAATGTACTTTAGCACTACCTCTCACTGTTGTTGTTGCTATTGCAACAACTGCAACTGAGAAGCATCCAAAATACTAAATCAACTATGTATCTGCAACTGTCCACTGGGAAAAAGTGCATTGTTGTTCATTGTTCATTGTGCCTCCTGCACTACTCTAAACACTTCTCTGTGCTCCTCAACATCTGACTACATCGAATGACACTGAACCTTCTGTTACTAAATATTGTTGGCCCCTGTAGCAAGGTAATGATCCATGAGGAAAGTATACTACAAATTATACTTCTCTCCTATGGACCCTGCCCAATTCTTTGCAACTTTGGGACTAATACTCTAGATTACCCCACCTTAGTCCTAGACATATAGTTGCATGCATGGTGAAATCTACCTCTATCTTGTAGATATATTTCACTCTAACTCTAATCTGTTTCACTTTCCTAGTAGAAACACGCTTCGAAAAATATTTTCCCCTACTGAACACCACATCATAACCTTTATCCTCCAATACAGCTACAAAAAATCAAATTTTTCTTCAGCCTAGGCACATACATAACATTTTTCAGGTGAAGATGGGAGCTTGACTTCTTGTTAAAGGTGATAGTACCAATTCCTTTAGCACTATACCTCCCATCATCTCCAAATTCTATGTGTAATTGGAGATCCTTCTCCTCTTGGTTATTGAAGAATTCATTGTTTCATGTTATTTTATATGAGGCACTAGAATCTAGGTATCACTCACTTCCTATTAATGTGCATGTCATGCAAGAAAAGAGGGTGAAATCTAATTTGAATTGAGATGCCATAACATATCCTATTGCTATTGTTGGAGGCTCCTTACTCAATTTCCTATATGGACACTTGGTTGCATAGTGTCCATGCTCATGGAACCCAAAGCATTCAATTTGGTCAAGGTCCTTCTTCTTAGCATTGTTCTGGCTGGATTCTGCCTCACCTTGGGCCTTCATGGCTTTGGCCTTCTTTCCTTTTCCAAATAGAGCAAATTCATCTTCCTCTTCAACTTGGTAAGTTACCCCATCTCTTGTGTTCCTTCATATTTCTTCCTGCACCAAATCGAACCAAAGTCTCTCCCAATTTCGCAATGTGTCCCTTCCATTTACAAAGTCTTAGTAATTGTGTTGGCATTATGATACATATGTTGTACTTGATGGAAACCCATTCATCTCAGATGATAAATTATAGTGCAACAAAGTTCACGCACTTTCATGCAGAGAAAAGTTCACGCACTTTCATGCAGAGAAAAGCGCACGCACATGGGAAATCTTATG